>JAHBCN010005658.1:0-53847 GCA_019359885.1 Listronotus oregonensis | reverse complement strand
CGTTAAATGGGTTAAAATTAAAAAAACCATGCAGTTTTCATTAGATTTAAAAAAAATTTTTAAAATTTAAATTTTTTACCTAAAGAAATGGGCCTAGAAAACATTGTGTCTTTAAAAATGCGTTACGTCTCTATGTCGTATTTTTATTTTTTAATATATTCGGTTTAAGAAGAGATTTTAAATTGCGGTTTTGGCTTTTTTGGTTGGGTTTTTTTTTTCTTAATCTAAATATGAAAAAGGGGTATATATCATTGTATTTAAAATTTTAAAAAAATTTCGTAAAATAAGTTAGTTTTTACCTTGACGCCCTCTAGCGGCGTTTGTGAGATGAGTGTAGAAAATAGTTTATACACCTGGAAAATAATGCTTAAAATGAAATTTCTAAATGAGACCAAGTTTACTAAATTCGGTGAAAGAAAAACCGGAGTTATTAGCATTTTTCCAAATTAAATTTTAAACCCTTTTCCCCCACCACTTTAATTTAGAACTGAAAAAAATTACACCTGAAGTTTTTTGTTTAGAAAACATTAAAGAAAAAAAACCACTTATTGATACACTTTATTTGATATTTTTTTGAGAAATGTATTTTTTTTTGTTTTGTTGTTACCCTTACCCCCCTAGCGGCCATCCCACAGACTTGAAAATTATTTCAGTTTCTCTTGGTCACTTTTATCTAAAAATTTTTTCCCCGATAGTTATACCATTAGCAGTTTCTGAGATATAGCCGACTACCTCTCTTAGTGGAACACCCGATACATACCTAGGTCAAACGAAGATTATCTCTGATCTCTAGAATTTTTTATAAAAATTAAAGAAGTTTCAATGAAATCTTACATGTGACTATTACGAGTAAAAAAAATTGTCAATTAAAAGTATCCCCGTTTTAGCTTAACGGATGGTTTAAAGTGAAAACACCACCTCTGCTGTTGGGATACGAAAGAAACGAAGACCAACTTATTCCTAAGTCACCGAAAATAACTAACAGACAGACTGTCACGGCAAGCGAAACTTATATTGAGTTGCATTTACATATTTCTCCGAGTATACCTATATTAGAACCAAGCATGGTACGTATATACATATTTATGCTAAAGTATAGCTAAAAAATGTACAGAATGTTACGGTACGTTATCAATATAGCGGCCGCTGCAGCACGGACACCGGTTTGGCATAGTCGAAGTATATTATAATAAGGTCCTCTCACTCTTTTATTGTCGCAAAAATACCTGCACAAATTAAGTCACGGCTAAGCCGTGAGGCCGCTGGGTAGAAGATAGACAAGGGATTGGTGCAGACAGGAGGAAAATTTTACACAGCACGCTTGAGTGAGCGGACTTTAGAATTAGAATATCCTTAGACTATGATTTTGGTAGCCACTTTCGACAGCAAAAAATGATATGCAACTTTAGGTGCTTTAAATCCTTTGGATTGATTTTTTAACATTTCTTAGAATTTCATAATCAATGAGCTAACATCATAGATAGAGAAAGCATTTCATTCATAAACGCAATCGAGAGCTGCGGCCAACATGTTTTTGTATATTATTGTCGATAGAATGGTACAAGCCAAGGGTGGTAAACTTAACAAGGAGTGCCCGATTTTTGCTATTTGTCCGAAGATAAGGTTATGTTTGTGACGTCACGTTTTGCCGAGAAGGTAGATTTATTTTATTAATTTTTGTTAAATATTTAACTTTTAAAAAATAATTAGGATATACACCTACTATTAGATCCATATTGTATATCATTTTATAACAAGGAGAGATGCTGGCCATTTGGTTTTAACCAGTGCCATTAACACACACACACACACACGCACACACACACATGATAAAATTAGGACTATATACTACTTGTAAAGAAAACAATAGGCAAAACGATTACGTCAAAAATGCGTCACAAATATCGAATTGACATTTAAATTGGCGTATATGGGCTTAAATGGGATCCAGCACTCCTTGTTAAGTTTACCACCTTTGGGTACAAGCATAGTTTGTACTTACTTGTGAAATGATAATACAGGAATCATATCCGCCACTTACAACTTGGCCTTACCCTTTTAATTTATTAAAAGTACTTATACAAAACTGAAATTTATACATTTGTCACAAAAATTACCCAAACAAAAAACATTTAGACTAAAACGCTATATTGAATGTCTCATCTGTCGAGCAAAGCCATGGATTCTAGAGAGGTAAAGGATCACAAAAATGGCCCTCCAGTTGCAGATGGCCTTGTGTTCCAGAGGGCCGTTTTTAAACTTTACTTTATATATTGCGATCAAGGTCATTGGTTCCCTAAGCTACACCAGCGCCTCCTAGTGAGGGTCACTTTTTGAGCAAAACAACCATAAAAGAGGGTCATCCTTTACTTCTCTAGAATCCATGAGCGAAGCTGAAGAGGGCGGAAGTACGCTTCTACGAAAAATCCGCTGTTGTCACGTTGTCGCGCCTTTATTAAAAGCTGTCTAAAAAGAAAATATTATTTTGACTTCATTACTTTTCTGTGTTATACTTTATAGTAATAAATATAACAAATATTATTCACAGTTTAAAATACAATAGTAGAGCCTATTTTGATGTAATTTTAGGAATAAATTAAGTAAAATTTAATCATAATATACTATCAACTGTAATCAAACTATTTTCCCGGGTTTTGGTGAATTTTATTGTTTCGAGTACAGAGGTTCATTCATCGTAGGTAACCATCTTCCCGGGTTTTGGTGGATTTTATTGTTTCGAGTACAGAGGTTCATTCATCGCTAGGTAGAATCTTAGAATGTGAGTTTATGATGCCACGCTTATGCCGAATCGATGCTTTCTCCAGTTAAACTAACAGCTTATTGTTCATAATAGTTAATTAATATTTATTAAATATTTACATATTTTAGGCAGATTTACCCTTCAACGATGTACCTTACATCAAGGACCATGTAATAAAATGGAATGAAATGTTCAACCTGAGTTTTCCTAGCAAAAAATTTAGTTGTTTTGCTTTAGATACAAAAGGAAGGACAAACTGTATAACGAGGTGAAGCTATTTTTTTACAAAACATAATACTTGAAATCATTTATATATCTAATATGATATGCTAGGATTAGCAATTAAAAAATAATTTTAATTTAGTGGAATTCAAGGCCAAAAGTATTAATATAAATAATAATAATTTTTTTTTTTTTCATATACGATTATACATCTTTTCGACAAAGCGAAATAAAATAAAACTATGATAATAACAAATAATAATAATAAATTATAAGATATTATAGGAAAAAAACAATATAACGGTTCTATGCAATAAATCTAATTTAAATTATCTCCAAAGTATTCCGACAGTACATAATAAGCCTTCCTAACAACACGTTTTTGACGGACAATTTGAATTTATGAAAACTACCTGTATTTCTTAATACTTAATATTTTTTGTATATTAATGATACTGTTTCTAAAATTTGAATAAAGTAAGGTTTAATTTTTTTTTTGATATAAATAATGGTTTACGTGATTTTTTAGACTTAGCTTTACAAATATATCGAACTGTTCTCTTTTGCAAGGAAAACACTACATACAGGGTGTCCCAAAAGGTATGGTCCAAAGTTTGGGATCATGTAGATTGGATCAAAATAAGGTAACAACTTCATATAACTTTTTGCTCTAGGCCCCTTCCTTACCGAGCTATTAGCTCTTAAAGGTGACAATTAAAAATCGATTTTTTTATTTTAATAACTTTTAAACGGCTTGTTATCATTCCAAATAAGATCAAAAGACGGCCATTTTCGTTTTTTTATTTATAATTTTCAGCTAAAATTGACTTCTTATTAGTATGATTTTGACATAAGATTCAAAGGGAGTCCTTAAGACACCTTATTGAGAGCCCCAGGGTATATCTTATCGAGTAGTGTTCCCGAGATAATACTTTTTATAAAATAATTTTAAAAGTTTTACTTCGAAAAAATCCAGAATAAATATGCTCAATCAATACAAGATAATAGTAATAAATATACCTTTTTTCATAAAAACTCAGGGAATCTACCAGTAAGGTCAAAATGTTAAATATGACAACACTGCAAAAATTTTGAAGTTTACAATTTGATAGTCCGACCGGTATTTGATGGTTTCGGGACATGTTTATAGCAGTTAATGCAAGACATGTTATTAGCTAGAATTAATCAACAAAAAAAATTCCAGATCGTACAAGCCGTTCAAAAGTTATTAATAAATCGATTTTCAATTGTTACCTTTAAGAGCTAATAGCTCGGTAAAGAAGGGGCCTAGAACAAAAAGTTATATGAAGTTGTTACCTTATTTTGATCCAATCTACATGATCCCAAACTTTGGACCATACCTTTTGGGACACCCTGTATAATAGATACTGATAAGAATTTCAGATCATTGTTTTTCGTGTAAAAGAGAGCAGTTCGTTATATTTGTAAGCCAAGACCAAAGACTCATGTAAACCCTTATTTTTAATTTAAAAAAAATAACACTTACTTCTATCAAAAATTTAGGAAACAGTATTTTTAAATTTAAAAATATTGATTTAATGATACTAAGAATTCTTCGCACTAATACTAATAAGGATTCCTTTCAATAACACTAAAATCTTGGACTTACATTGTGTTTATTTGTTAATTGTTACACAACGTTTCGGTTAGTGATGTATCTCCAACCGTTTTCAAGTGATAACTAAAAACTATTCCTAAAAGCTACGACTTATATATCGCTTGTTCACCGAAGCTTGACCGGCTTTTCACGGTTTAATAATAATATAAATAATAATAATAATTTATTGGTGCTTATATACAATAGTATTTACACAAGTCATTTTTGGCAGCGTTTAGCAACGGCTGCCAGATATTCGGAATATCGATGCGAGGCTTGCTAAATACATTTTGGTTGTTTACAATTATTACAGCTTCTTTAAATTTTCTTCTCTTCCAGTGGGTTTCTTTATGAATGGTTTTTGCTTCCGACCATTGTATGCGGTTTTGTTTTGACCAAGCGTGTTCCGCAATTCCTGACTTCGACGTCTCACCTCGTTCCGTATGTTTTTTGTGTTCTTTAACTCTAACTTCGAGTGGTCTTTTTGTTTCCCCGATGTATACCTCACCACATTCACAGGGAAATTGGTAGAAACAGTCATTATTTGAAACATTGTTGTCTGGTCTCGTCTTAGTAAGAATGCTTCTTAGAGTAGTTTGGGATTTAAATGCCGTTTTAATGTTATACTTATTCGCGATTCTGCGGATCTTTTTCGAAGTTCCTTTAATGTATGGAATTGTCATAAATATTTGGTCACGTGGAGTCTCGTTCAAGTTAGAGTTTCTTGTCTTATTTTGATATTTTTTGATTGTTTTCTTTACTAGTCTCTCACTGTATCCGGTTTGCTTAAGATCCCTAGTTGTTACCTATTTCCTCTTGCAGAGATTCCCTACTGTTACATAAGGTCACTGCACGATTACATAGAGTACGTATAACCCCCTGTTTGGTTTCCTTAGAGTGATTAGAATTCTGGTGTAAATATTGTCCAGTGTGGTGGTTGTATACCGAGGTTTGTACATGTCCATTATTTCGTTTAACTAGAACGTCGAGGAAAGGTAGGGCCGAATTTTGCTCCTTCTTCATTGTGAATTTAATACAAGGTCGGATGCAATTTAAGGAAGTAAGGAATCCCTGCAAGAGGAAATAGGTAACAACTAGGGATCTTAAGCAAACCGGATACAGTGAGAGACTAGTAAAGGAAACAATCGAAAAACATCAAAATAAGACAAGAAACTCTAACTTGAACAAGACTCCACGTTACCAAATATTTATGACAATTCCATACATTAAAGGAACTTCGGAAAAGATCCGCAGAATAGCGAATAAGTATAATATTAAAACAGCATTTAAATCCCAAACTACTCTAAGTTGTAATGTTTCAAATAATGACTGTATCTACCAAATTCCCTGTGAATGTGGTGAGGTATACATCGAGGAAGCAAAAAAACCACTCGAAGTTAGTGTTAAAGAACACAAAAAACATACGAAACAAGATGAGACGTCGAAGTCAGGGATTGCGGAACACGCTTGGTCAAAACAACACCGCATACAATGGTCGGTAGCAAAAACCATTCATAAAGAAACCCACTGAAAGAAAAGAAAATTTAAAGAAGCTGTAATAATTGTAAACAACCAAAATGTATTTAGCAAGCCTAGCATCGATATTCCGAATATCTGGCAGCCGTTGCTGAACCGTGAAAAGTCGGTCAAGCTTCGGTGAACAAGGGATAGTATATAAGTCGTAGCTTTTGGGAATAGTTTTTAGTTATCACTTGAAAACAGTTGGATATACATCACTAACCGAAACGTTGTGTCAATTAACAAATAAAGACAATGGAAGTCCAAGATGTTAGTGTTATTGAACGAGGGTTTCCAAAAAATGCTCGAATGAAGTAAGAGAAAACATTTACAAGCAATAAATATATTAATATATCTATCATAATTACTTTTCCAAATCCAAAAAACTGCAACAAATACCTATGAAGCAAATTTGTGCATGCCCAGATGCTACGTTTTTTAGTTGTTTGAATACTAAAATGCCTTCATTTTATCAACTGTTCTGGTTAGTTCGTAATCATATTGTATTTTAAAATGCTCTAGAAGTGTGTTAATATTACAGTCTCTTTTTTAGATTTATTAGGCCACTGGAACCACCTCAACTTAACAACGATGAGTTTGAAGTAACTCCAGAACAATGTTTACGATACGTTTCTCTAATACCATTTACTGAATGCAACCCTTTTTATCAGAATATCTGGCTTACCACAGATGTAAGTAACAATAGTTTCATATTGTTTTTATATTAAACCTACTGTGCATGATACATGAAAGAAAGGCCGAACACACAGTTCTGTATTTCAAACGGAAATACTTGTATATGTTTTACTGCAGTGTGCAAAAGAAAATAACGGGAGGGCTTATAAAAACAAGCGAATCTGCATAATAACAGACAACCAGGCGTCACAGTCATGGAAATGCCAAAAAGAACTGGAAGTCCTGGGAGAACGTAAGAGGGTAACTCTCCTGTGGGTGCCAGGACATTCGGGAATAGAAAGCAACGAAAAAGCGAATGACCTAGCAAGACAGGGATCATCCACACCATACTTTGAACCAGAACCTGCCCTTGGAGAGACCAAAACCACAGCACGAGGGCAAACCAGGGAATGGCTCCGAAACAAACACGAGAAATACTGGGCAGCATCAGTAGAATAGGACATGGAAAGGGCTTCATAGTGGGGCCAATTCGCATAAACAGTAGGCCCGCAAACAGGGCACGATAACCTAAGAGGACACCTACACAAGATAGGCTCATACAATGGGGACCCAAGTTGCAGAATGTGCGACGAGGGGAAGAAACTGCCTACCATATCCTGTGCGAATGTGAAGCATTGAATCACAAAAAAACAGGCATTATTTGGGCAACCAAAAATAAGCCCACAGGAATATATTAACCATCCAGTCTCAGGGTTATACAGACTTGTAGAAGGAACAATACTAATGGGAGGATTGGCACAAAGATAATGGGAGATCAGGCACAAATAGCCCAAGAGGCTGCACTGCCTCCAGTAGTGAATTAAGGCGGCTCTCAGGGAAGAAGAAGTGGGTAATATTAAGGCATACTTACCCCGCCTTATAAGTAGTTCATGATTGAGTTTTTATTTGTTCAGAAATATATTCAAAAACTATTTTGTGTGCAGTATTAACTAAATCCTTTGGTTGTAAAAATAATTTAGAAACTGACACATTTATCCTCTAGTTTAAAACCATAATAATTATGAAAAAAGTGGTATAATTAGGACGATAGTGCATAAATCAAAAAGTTACAATTTCACTGATAAAAAAATATAATTAACTTGATAGTGAACTAGGGTATCAATGCAATATTACATATGTAAATCCGCCACTGAGCTATAACATATCTTCATAAAATTTTGCTTTGCTCTAACTTTCACATTAAAGGTACTTTACTGGTAGCGATATTTCCCAATTTCGCTGTAACTTAGCCTGTATAATACCAATTTCAGTTAAATTTGACAAACCGTCGTTTTGGACCATGCAGATCACTCCAAAATACTGTCTTCATTTCAAAAATTTTTGGTTCATTTGTCCTTTTTGGCTACATATTCTGGGACCCGATGTATATATACTTTTTATATTTTAGCAATTACTAAACCTTATGATCGGTTCCGTAACCGATCACTGTATTGCATTAACATGTTTTCTACTTGCTTTGAAGATGGAAGCCTATTTGTTGTTGGGTAAGTGATCAATATTTTTCTTATAAACATCTCGGTCTTTCATCACATTTTTTTTAATACTACATTGCCAAAATAAATGAATGCTAGTTTATAAGCGTACTAACTGTTATATTCAAAAAACTATATTGTAGTGCACAAAGGGCATCATATACAAGGGCGTCGATAAGGGGGGGGGTGATGGGTAATTACCCCCCAAAACCCCACCTACCACGTCGTCGGCAAATATATTCCCCCGAAGTCGATCACCGAAATGACAGTTAAACTCACAACACACATATATTAAAGTATAGTGCAAATTTGTACCATAAAATATTTTTATATGCACAAATTAAAAAATGAAAGTCGTTACTTTCATTTTTTAATTTGTTTGTTTAATTTGATGCTGGTTAAAACTGAGTTAGAACTATGGTTTAAAAAATGGAAAAACGAAACAAATATCCCAGATTCTGCAATTTCAACTCTTAACATCTGTGATCAGTTATACCTTATGTTCATTTAGCATATATATCTTGTATGTACTATGCCAGTGAGCGTTGATCCTCGGAAGAGTTTTTCTGCACTAAAAGTTTCAACATTTTGTTCAAGATAATTCAATGAACGATTAGTTGGTCTAGCGCTTTTACATGTCAATAGAGAAATACCAATAAATAAAAATTTCATTGTGGACAGATTTACAAAAATGAAAAAAAGACATTTGGATTTTATATTATACTTGGTGTTTTATACTTGATTTCAATAAAGCGGTTTTCTTTTAAAAGTTATGTTGAACAAAAATTTGTCAATTTAAAAATAGTAATTTAGGATTAAGTTCTTCTTTGTTTTGTTCATAATGTAACAAAAAGATATTGGTACATATGTATGTATATTCTATAATAAGTTACTTTCTGTCTGAATACATGTTTGGCATGTAATTAAAGTTTGAATTAGTGCACTGTGTTATTTTTCAATTATTAATAACTCGCAAATACAAAGCTCCTTGTTATGGTAAATTATATTTAATTGTTACTATATTTTTATCTTGCATCTATACTTTGGATACTAAAAACTAAGAAACTTAACAGGCGAAAGATATATGGAAGAAAAATGATATTTTTATATAGTTATTTTTGTATCAAGTGGCTAAAATGATAAGGTTTTCAGGACGAATTTGTTGTTTCGGCATGAGGCATCAGCTGAGTTCGGAATGGCAAATGAGTGCTAAGAACCTATTTTGGATGCGTGCTACAAACAATTTTTTTTGTTTAAGTTTATGAAAAATGTGTGCAAACATTATAAATGTACATATTAGCACAATAAATACTTTGACTATGATTTTGACTCAATAACAGGATTATTTTCCAGCAAATAACAGTTTATGTAACATATTTTGTTAGGTTTGTGTTCAGAGTTGTTTTTTCCGATACTAAAATTACCCTTCCCAGGAAAAAATAATATCGACGCCCTGATCATATAATTCTTGAAAAAAAAGATTAAAAAACGTGTAAAATGGTAAAAATTTAATAAAGATGGCAAATTTGAAGGTTTTTTTATGCTTACCATTCATTTTTACCAATTCATTGAAGATATAAATAAAGATACTTAAACTTATTATAAATATAATAAAATGACTTGGGCGGAAAAAGGTCGATCTTTATCCATCTCCTTTAAAAAATATTCGCTTTATTTATGAAATTAAAAAACATCTTCACTGGAATATTTGTACTGTCATGAAGAATAAAAAAATAAGAATTAATGAGGAAAATAAGAACTGACATTATATAGGAAATATCAAAAAAATCAGATTTGCTTTTCATTAAACACAGCCTTGTCCATTATTTTTTTTCCGCAACCCAATCGTGATACTTTTGTCTACATATTATATTTGATAAAAAATAATTCTCATCTGGTATGCAGATCCACACCATACTTTGGACCAGAACCTGCCCTTAGGGTGACCAAAGCCACAGCACGAGGGCAAACCAAGGAATGGATCCAAAACAAACACGAGGAATACTGGAAGAACCTCAGTAGAATAAGACAAGGAAAAAGCTTCATAAAAGAACGAAGGAAAAACTAAAGGGTTTTCCAATAAGAACGATACGATTTTAAAATTAAATAAAATAGAAATTATTTTAGATATAACCACACTTTTTATATTATCTTGAAGTACAATCGATAACATTTATGTTTTGAAAAGCACGTCGTTTAAATGTCCACCTCGGCTTCGTCTACACGAGTGAATTAGACGAATCCAATTTTCGAAGACTTTTTGCAATAAATCGGGCGTAATCTCACGAATGCAGCGTTCAATGTTCAATCTCAAAGCATCAAGGGTTTGTGGCCTGTTTGCATAAACCTTAGATTTTAAATAACCCCACAAAAAGTAATCTAAAGGAGTCAAATCACAGCTTTTTGGTGGCCAGGCAACAGTTTTTTGAAATTATCCTTTCACCAAACTTTTCTTGCAGTATGGCGACAGTTTCATGAGTAGTGTGACATGTAGCGCCGTCTTGATGGAACCACATATCTTTTAAATCAAGAGCATCCAAAAATCGTTCAGAATTCACAGTAACGGAATCTCCAACCTCATTTTGGAAAAGAAAAATGTTCCAACGATACCACCATGCCATAAACCACACCATACAGTTGCCTTTAGGGGATGCAAAGGCTTCTCGTGAATCTGTTGTGAATTGTTTTCACACCAGAAAGGGCAGTTTTGCTTATTTACGTATCTACTTAACCAAAAATGAGCTTCATCTAAAAAGATTATTTTTTCGTCAAAATTGTGATATCGTTCAAGTCGTTCTAAACTCCAAGCAGCAAATTCGTGGCGCTGGCGATGATCCAGTGGCTCAAGTTTTTGGGTCAAACAATCTTATACGGGTGCAAATTAAAATCTTTTTGCAAAATTCGCCAAGTTGTTGTTTTTAAAAGTCCTAAGTCTTGAGCACGACGAGGAATTGATACATTTGGATCTTCTGCAACATTATCTCTTACAGCAGCAACCTTCTCAACAGTTCTGGCATTTCAAAGTCTTACTGAAGTTTTTACATCGTAACGAGTAAAATTGCTTTTACCTACACCTACCACACAGGAAACCTACACAAGATAGGCTCATATAATGGGGACCCAAGTTGCAAAATGTGCGACGAGGGGGAAGAAACAGCCTACCAAATACTATGCGAATGTGAAACGTTGAATCACAAAAGACAGACATTATTTTTGGGCACCCGAAAATGAGCCTACAGGAATATATCAATCAACCAGTCTCGGGGTTATACAGACTTGTAGAAGAAACAAGACTAATGGAAGGATTGGTATAAAAAATAATGGGAGATTAGTCACAAAAAGCCGAAGAGACTGCACTGCCTTTGGTAGTGAATCAAGACAACACAGGGAAGAAGAAGAAGAGAAGAAGAAGCAGATGGGCGAAGGTCGCCGTTAACCCTGCTCTTGGACTATACGCTTATACAGTATTTAATATCTAAGTTATATTTTGTCATTTTTTTTAGGTTATGGTATACCCCGTGGATTTACAGCCTACGTACTTCTCCACGAATATACACGAGAATCCGATGTTCCAGCCTATTTGATATTGGACGTTGTTTATAATGAAACGTTTTACTTAACAGATCCGCTTTGCCCGCTTCAGAGGGTGTACTGTTTGGTTAATGGCGATAACGTAAGGATATGTTTGTAAAATGCACATGTATCTTACTTTTGCACAAAAATCATCCTATTAAAATATGATGAATCAATATTCATAAGTAAAACAAATCAAACAAAGTGTTTAATAAAAATTAAAGAATGCAAGTAAACTGCTCAACAAAAAGATCGTACCACTTAATTTTTAGACTCATTTTCAAACTGCTGTAACTTTTTAAAATTAACTTTTTGAATATCTAAATGAAGTTTAAAACCGCGTTTCTTCTACTTTAAGCTGAATTGCATTTAGTTTTAGGAAGATGAATATTATCATGATGTACAGGGTGATTAATAGAGTGCTACAAAAAAACAAAAAATTCGAGTGTGTCCAATTTCAGTGGTAATTTTTTTTGGTCGTTATAATATGGGTTGTTACCAAGGTCATATCAATATCTCTAGACGTTTATGACAGTTTTTGAATTGAGGACCTCTGGCTTGCGATACATTGCTAAACGTCAAATTTTGGTAATCTATTCTTTAACTGGAAAATGGGTTGACGGATTTCAACGAGTGTTTCATATTCGGAGAGCTCATTTCATATAGATTTTTTTATCTCCTAAGCATTTTTCGATAGGTTATAATTTTATGAGTATACGGGGCCAACAAATACCAAAAACGATGTAGAAATCCTAAATATAGGGTAAATTATTGAACGCCAAAGGGACCATATGTGTGTGTTTTAGGTCTGAATGGAAGGAACTCCAACAACGTCTTAAAGTTTTATACATTTTGTTTGACTTACAAACTGTTTTATGACAATGACATTATTCCATAGTTGCTATAGAAACGTATCGCTGCTATAGATAAATTCAATGTATCAAGTAAACATTTTTTTTGTTTTTTTGTAGAGGTAACTTGACTCTTTGAAAATGACAAAACCAAGCAAAATCAACTAAAAAATTTAGTGCGGTAAGTTTTTGGACACCGAAATGTACTAAAAAGAGTTTTAAGCCTAACAATTTTAATCTAAAACATGTTGCGCAAACAAGGCCGTTTGGTACCTAATGTTGTGGTAATTATGGATATCATAATAAATTTGAAAGTACTTTGTTGATCATTCCGTATATCATGGTGTACAACACCAATTTATGTTTAAAACTGTTCAAAACTTTAAGACGTTGTTGGAATTCCTACCATTCAGACCTAATGTCATAATAACGACGCATTTTTGCTGTGCACTTAAACACACATAAATCGATTAACGGTAGAAATCGTTTCGAGATATGGACACAAACTTCAACTTGGCCATTTTTAAAACAGAACACACACACATATGGTCCCTTTGGCGTTCAATAATTTACCCTATATTAAGGATTTCTAAATCAGCTACGTTTTTGGTATTTGCTGGCCCCGTATACTCATAAAATTATAATCTATCAAAAGGTGCTTAGGACATAAACATCTACATGAAATGAGCTTTCCAAATATGAAACAGTCGTTGAAATCCGTCAATCCATTTTCCAGTTATAGCTTTTTAAAGAATTGATTACCAAAATTGGACGTTTAGAAGTGTATCGCGAGCCAAAGGTCCTCAATTCAAAAACTGGCATAAACGTCTAGAGATATTGATTTGACCTCGGTAACAACCCACATTTTAACGAGCAAAAAAATTACCACTAAAATGGGACACACTTGATTTTTTTGTTTTTTTGCAGCACTCTATTGATCACCCTGTACATCATAATAATATTCATCTTACTAAAACTGAATGCAATACAGCTTAAAGTAGAAGAAACGCGGTTTTAAACTTCGTTTTAGATATTCAAAAAGTTAATTTTTAAAAAAGTTACAGCAGTTTGAAAATGGGTCTAAAAATTAAATGGTACGATCTTTTTGTTGAGCAGTTTATTAGTCCAGTAACTGAAGACCTGAAAGTACCCAAAGATGTTAATAAATCTGTACTGTTTTCATTTGCGCAATTCTTAGATCTTTGCGGATGCTTTCAAGCGACAAAAAATTTATCACGATTCCGACGTGGGAACCCGCTGAAAATGGCCCCCCAAAGTCCCAAAAAATACGCGAATTAGAGAATTTTTGTTTAGACAAGAAATGAAGATCACATCGAAATCTACAAAAACGGTCCCTACCATTTTTTTTTCGCAACACCAATATTTGTTGCAAAAACGGCCGTCAAAAAATCCATAACATACAGATTTTCTAGAATTACGGAAAGGGCTAAAAAAATGCAGATGGGCAAAACAATTTTTTATCAATACGCAAAAAAGATGGTGAAAGAAATTTTTTGAGATTATTAAACACTTGCTAAGGTCTCATTATAAAAAAAGAAATATTATTAACAAACCATTTCTTTTTAAATATTGATAAATTAATGAAATACTCTCAAAAATTGTGAAAAAAAGCTTTGACCGTTTTTTTTTAATATTCTAGAAAAATCCGAATGGACCCAAATTCATATGCAATGATAGGTACGAGTTTTCCCATTTCGATGAACTTTAAATTATTAAAAAATGTACATTATTGCCCGAGTAATAAAAAAAGTGAATCCATGAAGATAGGCATTCTACCAGTAGAGCGGCATCTGAAATGAGAGGACTTTTGGGTTCCGTTATCTCGAAAACTATCAATTTTTCGAAAAAAAATATTAGGACCATTTTTGCAGATTACGAGCCGATCTTCATTTTTTTGTTAAAGCAAAAATTCTCCGTAGCGAATATTAGCGGGAAAGCCATTTTTCGGGCCTTGATGGGCCATTTTTAGCCCTTTCCCTCCTGTTAATGTTGATAAACTTTTTTTCGCTCGAAAGCTTTCCCGAAGACTTAAGAATTGCGCCACAAGGGAAACTGTACATATTTATTAACAGCTTTGTCCCTTGATTAAATGGACTACAAAGAATATAAAAAAAATATAAACATTGGTCCGAAAAGGCCTAGTTTCTAAGATACAGCATGTTAAAAACCTTTTTAAAAAGATAGGTTTTTTGTAATTATCCAAAAGATTCTGTAGCCGATTTTCTTGAAATTTCTCAGCATTATATTATATTATATGTTGCTTCGTTTTCGAGAAAAAAAATTAAAACCAATTCTTTGCAAGTCTCCGGACCCCATTAAAAAAACTTTAAAAAATTAAATTTCAATTGGCAACCAGAGTTAACTATTAATTACCGCCATAAAAAAATCGAAAGTATTGGTTAGTAACTGAAAAGCAAAAGACGATCGGGGAAAAAAATTGGTGGCTAAAAGTTCGTGGCTAAAAGTTCGTCACCAAAAAGTGTCCTAATAATGTCATAGTTTAAAACATGTCAAAATTAAAACAAGGCAAAAATTAAAATCAACAATTTTTACTTTTTTGGTAATATCTTTGGAACTAAATTTTCAAGAAAAAAATTTAAGTACATAATCAAAATCACCATTAAATTCTCTACAACTTTTCCTATTTAAACATTTCTTTATTTTGTACACTAAACAAGATACCAATAAATGTAGTATTTTGGTGAAAATAATGCCTAAAGTGGACTTCAATCTCACAGTGTCACGTGACGATCTGGTATTAATTATTGCACAGCATCAATGTTTTTTGACACAACAACGGATGACCCATTAAAATGTGTAAAAAGTTCCGTGCCTTAATGAAGAATGATCCGGTGACATAGCATTCGATTATTTCCCCTGTTTCACCGAAGAATTTGGGCAATCAAATGGTTGTGTACCATTTAAAATTGACCGTTGTACATTTCTCTAAAGGCATTGTTCCCTCAATGACCAGTTTTTTCGAAAAAATGGGCGACTATTTGTTTCAAACTGATCTTTTGTTGGATTTGGTTCATTGGTTCATCTTAAAATACCTAAACAGTCGACTACTGTTTAGTTTATGGCTCATACGCGTAAATCCCCGATTCGAAAATCAAAAATTCAAATTATTTAAACAAGGGACACTTTTTTTTTAAATATGAAAAAAGCCACAAATTTGGCCCTGTTCAGTGCTTGTTGGGTAACCCTGTAGATTTGTAAGATTTCAGAAAATAACGTTTGATTTCATGAATAATTTTGTTGGAATTTTGTAAATTACTAATGATAAGAAGTACTTACTCCACTTAGACTATTAATTTTATTGTCTTAATTATCTTAAAACGATCTGACGGTTAAGAATAATTGTTTTGTTTAGAATCTACTGTAAATTACTTATGTGTCACCACGTTATAATGGTTTTTTATTTCTGAGAATCTATTACAGGCTGTCTACAGAGGGTTGGGTATATTTATTACTGTCAAAATAATGATTATATATACATACATATCACTTGTATAGCAATATTAATTGTGGTATTTCAAAACGAATCAAACGATGTATAGTTGGATCAGTATAAGAATAAAAATTCGGTTCTCTTTGAAAAGAAAAAAAAACATAAAAAGTAGCTAAAAAGGTTTAATTTAAACTGGCGGCCGCCTTTGTTTTTTATAATGTGCTGCTTCCCGCAGGTGTCTGTAAAAATAGCCTATCAAACCTTTTAGCTACTTTTTATATTTTATTCCCATTAAAGCGCACCGAATTTTCATTCTTATACTGATACAATTATAGAAACTACCACACGTTGTTTCATTTTCGTTTAAATTTTTCGGTTTTATAGTGTAGGATTTTTTTGCATCCTAGATCCGCCACTGGTTTAGAATTTAAACCATTTCTCTTTGGTAATAGTTCAGTAACTGAAGGCCTGAAAGTACCCAAAGCTGTAAATAAATCTGTACAGTTTTCATTTGTGGCGCAATTCTTAGGTCTTCGCGGATGCTTTCGAGCGAGAAAAAGTTTATCACGATTCCGACGTGGAAACCCGCTGAAAATGCCCCCCCCCCAAAGTCCCAAAAATGGGTTTCCCGCGAATATCTGCCAAAATATGCGAATTAGAGAATTTTTTGTTTAGACATAAAATGAAGATCACCTCGAAATCTACAAAAATGGTCCTTACCATTTTTTTCGCACCACCAATATTTTTCGCAAAAACGGCCGTTAAAAAATCCATAACATTTCACACTGAATAGATGTGGCTAAACGGCTAAAAAATGCAGATGGACAAAACAATTTTTTATCAAAACGCAAGAAAAATGGTGAAGGAAATTTTCTGGGATCATTTAACACTTGCTAGTCTCATTATAAAAAAGAAATGTTAATACCAAACCATTGTTTCAAAAAATATCAATAAATTAATGAGATACTCTCAAAATTTTGTAAAAAAAACCTTTGAATGCTTTTTCTACTATTCTAAAAAAATCAGAATGGACCCAAACTCATATGCAATGATAGGTACGGGTTTTCCCATTCCGATAAACATTGAATGACTAAAAAATGTACATTATTGCCCGAGTAATGGAACAATTCGTCCGCCCGCTTATAAGTGAATCCATGAAAATAGCGGCATTCTAGCGGTAGAGCGGCAGCTGAAATGAGGGGACTTTTGGGTCCCGTTATCTCGAAAACTATTAATTTTTCGAAAAAAAATTATAAGGACCATTTTTGTAGATTACAAGGCGATCTTCATTTTGTTGACAAAAATTCTCCAATTCGCATATTTTGGCAGATATTAGCGGAAATCCATTTTTCGGGCCTTGATGGGCCATTTTCAGCCCTTTCCCACCAGTTAATGTTGATAAACTTTTTTTCGCTCGAAAGCATCCCCGAAGACCCAATAATTGCGCCACAAGGGAAAACTGTACAGATTTATTTACAGCTTTGTCCCTTCATTTACTGGACTATTAAATGACAAACGTATTTAAATTACCGCTATGAAATATTTGCTTTTAGGGCATTTTAAAACAAGTAATGCGTCATGCCTACATATTTTTCCTGTTTTATCAATGATTAAAAAAAAAACATTTCTACTTTTATTCTTGATAAAATGGTGAATCTTTTAATACTGGAATTTATTACTTTGCTGTAGGTTTGGGGTAACGCTCAGAGAACCCACAATCCTGCTTTACTACGTTTTGATTTGGCCCGAAGATCAGACTGGTGGCCCCTTTTTAACAATGTCGTTTCGGCCCCGAACGAATTTTATAAATAATAAAATTAATTTTGCCATGGCAACTGATTTTCAGCATATTGAGAGACAACTTGAAAGCAAATTAAAGAGAAAAATTTCAAAATGGAGATCTATGGATCGGACTACTTTTAATCACAGGTGAGGCAAGACAAATAGAAAGGTCATAATT
Organism: Listronotus oregonensis; assembly: GCA_019359885.1. Classification (NCBI taxonomy): domain Eukaryota; kingdom Metazoa; phylum Arthropoda; class Insecta; order Coleoptera; family Curculionidae; genus Listronotus; species Listronotus oregonensis. The sequence goes on along the minus strand of JAHBCN010005658.1, from coordinate 35,704 downwards.
AGGCTAAAAACTTTTCTTGACCGACCCTATAGGCTGTAAAAACATGAATTTTAAATTGGACAAAATGTATGATATTTAAATAAAATTTGAAGTGGATGTATAGGACATAGAACTGCATTTTTTTAAAGTGGTTGTATTTTATTTATCTTTTAATTTAACCTGAAATAAATAACATTTAAATTTTTAAACGGTTTACCCGGCTTATAAATTTGGAAAAAATGTGCAAAATGGAGCATAGTGCTGGTAGGTTAAAACAAGCTTGGGCAAATGTATAGCGCCAGGCGTTTTAGTCTAAAAGCCAGCTTAAAGCAGACAACACATATTTTTACAGACCATCCATCCAGTGAGTCTGTTATATCCACTATACCTAAAGTCCAAAATTTCTGTCGGTGACTCATTTAATACCGGCCACCCAACCGACGAAGCGGCTGAATAAAAATCTATCTTTTAAATGATTTTTAAGCCTATGATATACTTTTCCGCTCAAATAACAGTGAACCGGCCAAAAGTTTCATCGTCCCGTTGTCATAATCGCGAGAATAAGTTACCAGCCAGCGATCGCATTTAAAGCACGCCAATATGTATTGAAATCATTGTTATCGAGAAGACAACACACATCCCTTAGTTTACAAGTTGAACAGACTCGAAAATAAACGTATCGACAGGGTTTTCGTGCTGTTCCATGATTTTATTTATAAGTTTTTGTAAGTTTAAATTTTAATTGCTATGCAGGGTATTTTTCAAATATTGTAAATTTCTAGTTTTCGTAGCAAATAGATATTGTTTTGTGCCAATTTTATTATAGTTTATCTTATTTAGTGTATATAATTGTACATAAAGATTTAGTGTTGTTAAGTGCTTTTAATTCAGTAAACTATGAATATTAACCAACCTTTAACTAGTAATACGCTTCCAAAAAAAACTCAGTTAACGTTAAAAACGTTTACGAATAATGGTTAAAAATGTTTACCATGGGATTTGGAAACGAAATCCTGAAGTAACCACTTTGGATGCTGCAGAGATATGTGCAACTTTAACAAAAGATTTTTTCGCGTACGGTATTCAGAGTTTTAAAAGGCAAATAAACAATATTAGTAATTATTCCGATAACTGGAAAATGCGATTTTTTCGCTATTTTTTGTACACTCCCTACTTTCCAATTGTTAAACATGAATCAGAAGTTCTTTTTTAAGCCGCCCCTTATAGTATTTCAAAAGAATAATAATTAATTTTTTTAATTACATTTTACGACATATTCCTTTAAATTCTGTCATTTGCACGAAAACATATTTAAAAAAACTCATACTATTTTAATATGAAAAAAATCACTCAAAAAGTACGAAAAAATCTTAATTTTCAATAAAAAGTAGGTAAAACGTTTAAATCCGAAATTCTAAAAATGTTGACCTGTTGCCAAGTTGTATTAGTTTTCTTTATGACATTGTTATAAGGTATGCAGATCTTGCTTCGCTCGGCCCGCAATGTTTGATCAAAAATATCCACTAAATATGAAACTCGAAAGACCCGAAATAGTTATTGGATTCTACAAGCTGATGATTTCAGGGCTTTCGTGTTTCTTATAAAGTGGACATTTTTGATGAAGCAATGCGTGTAATATCGTATCAGCGTTGCCAGAGCTGGTACAATTGTATCAATGTGGTACATTTTTACTCTTTTTGTACAAAAATACAATTTCACTCTTTTTGGTACATTTTTTGGTCAATTATATTTTCAGATATTTCAGATATAAAATACCTAATAATACTTACCCATAATATTTTTTTGTAATAACCGGAATTATGATATACTTAAATAAATAAAAACACAATAAATCATAATTATTCCTGCTTCCAATGAAAAACAAAAAGTTCTTTTATTTATAAAGCAATTATTTATTAATAAGAAACTATAAAAGGTTTTGTTTTTTTTAAGTTTAAAAAAACCATTAATTTTTTGCTTTAAATATTTTCATGTTTTGTTTTTTATGGAAATATATTTGGACTTTGTAAAAAAAAATAAAATATATGTTTTGATTTTGTAAAAAAATTCTTTTAAAAGTTTTAATATAATTGTTGGTTTTTATTTTTCAATACAAAATACTGAGTTTTGGTACATTTTTCAATAACATTTGGTACATTTGAAAAAATGACAACATTGTATCGTATTTAATATTGAATTTGCAAGATCGGTCGGTGTAACTTGGATTGTCTATAGTTCTGTTTTTACGTCCTTTTTAATTTATGTTAAGACTGAAGTTTTATTATTATTTTTTTATATAGCAAAATAAAATCGGAAAAGGTAAAATGAAAGTAAAAATTTTTTTTTTTTTTAAACTATGAGAAATCGCCAAAAAAATTCAAATTTGTGTTCTATGACCTCAAAATAGGAGGTGTGAAAAATTTAGCAACAAATTTACAATTTTCATTAATCCGAATAATAACCAAAATAATATAGGCTTGTTACTAATTTATAGGGTTGATGAAAATGAATGAAAATAACTTTTGCTTTTAAAAAATATTTTTTTGTTTTGACGAAATTTTATCATTTATGATTATGATTATGGATTATGGGTCACGGCAACGACTTTTGAATATTCCAAAAAAAATTGATTTTGAAAGTATTTTAACAAATCTGAAATTTACATATGTTATTTATTAAACTATTTTAATCTTATATTGATATTGGCAGACATTTTTTCCGGTTACAAAAACCCGGCAGACAGTGTAACCTTTCGTCCAGCGCGTACAGGTATAAAAATCGGATTAATTTTAAAAGTATTTTAACAAGTCTGCCGTTTTAATATTTCATTATATAACTCTACTGTAATCAGAAAATAATGGTGGCAGACAATTTTAGCGGTTCTGACGTCACGGCAGCCACTTTTGAATATTCCAAAAAATTTTCATTTCGAAAGTATTTCAAAAAATATGAAATTTATTATGAAAACCTTTTTAAAGTCCGATTTAAAAAGAAAAGGCCAGGAACGTCATACCAAAAGAGTCCGCGATTAAGCCTTCTCTCTCTACGCTCCACCCATACGTTGTTAAATTTGGAACAGAGCGACGAGAACGGGAATAATTTTAAAGTGAGAGAGAAACAACGCATGCTGATGACGCTGGTGGCCTTTTCAACTTTAAATCGGACTATAGCTACTTTTTAGGTAAATTAATGGGTTTGCCTTTTATAATTTTTGGCACGTGCAGAAGCGGCACATTATAAAGCAAGCGGCCAGTTATAAACTTTTTAACTACTTTTGTTTTTTTTTTTCAAAGAGAACCGAATTTTTATTTTTATACTGATCCGACTACAGATTTTGGTTTTTTATGTCCTATGCACCACTTTTTGAAACGTGTTACTGGTGGTTTGCTGTTAAATTTTTAGTACCAAAAATATTTCTGTAAACTGAGCTAATACAAAAATCATATTCTCGATTGAGAAACACGAGCACAGTAGCGCCACCTGCTAGGAACTGATGTAAGTTGCGCACAACTGTGAAAAGTCGTCTACTACGACAATGATGTCAAATAAAGAAGTTCCGCTAGAGAGCGCTAAAAATTACAATATTGATTCACTTTTGTTGAGGGAGTTATATTTTACTCGATGTATTATTTAAACTTTTTTACTGTTATACGTAGTTGGAAAAAGATAGATAATCAACTTAAAATTTAAACTTCGGGTAAATTCCGGGGTGGTTGAACCAAAGTTTAAACCGGATGATACCCAAACATTTTTAGCTACTTCGAGAAATTCCGGGTAAATACGGATAAAATCCTAAAATTTATGTTTAAATTTTAGTTTTATCAACGATTTTATGAGATGGAGCCGGTGATGACACTAGCAAAAACGAAACGCATTTGATGACACAACCAATCTCGCTGGTTATTGAGTTGTAGCGCTTTCGCACAGATGGCGCTCCGGGCAATGTTTTACCAGATTAAAACTCAAAAAGTGTTTTAAGTTCGAAATTTTACAAACGTTTGGTATCGCTTCTCGGCCTTTTGGCTAAGATCAAAGTGTAGTATCTGTTCTTATCAGCTTAATATCTGATACGCTCCGCATGCGGAGCCAGTATATTAAACTGATTTTTGGAAACTGATGGAGGTTAGGGGCTTGCTCCACCTCTATCGCGGGTTGGCCCGGTATTGCAGTACCGCCGGGATCGGCCCATTTGAATTAATAAAACACAATTTTACTAAAGTTTTGAGGAATATAAAAATTAGGAGAGGTGTAAAAGTAACGAAAAAAAGCGTACCCGTATGTATTCGTTACTATAACAATTAGTACTCGTTACTATCCTATCGTTACGTTACTCGTTACTTCTGATACCTCACAACATGAATTATTATTAGAGCAACGAATCGAGTCGCATTGCGTATGCGTACAGTATGACGTCGAGGCGTAATTTGTAGAAAACTAATACATTACATACCAAGCTGCGTAAGGTGCATTTTTTCACTTGTCTGTATTTCGAACCAGAATTGTGTTTAAGTTATTCTTAATTTAGTTTTATTTAATAGGTAAAGTGTAAAACTACAAGTGAACTGTTGACGGAATCTACTAAATTTGCAATGGATTTAGTCTTTATTATAATATCTCTTTAAAGATAAGAACAAAAGAAAAACGTGAAAATACGCGGTAATAGAAAACAAAACCATACATATTTCTTATTTGTAAAAAATACTTTTTTAACTTCTTTCTGTTTCAACCTCAAACTTTGCTACACACACAATTCCTTTAATAAACAGTAAAAAACTTGGACGACGAATTTCCAAATTATACTTTATTTAATAAACAAACATCGTTCTTTGTAACGTACGTTTTTAAATTCACCGAAAAAGCGCGCGCTTGATAAAACATACGATCAGCAAACGTTTCAATACACGCATCAACTGTACTTGCTTGAACTGAAACAGTGTAGGTACCCATACTACGAAAAATGCGAGTAACGAAATGCATTCGTGTGTAACGTTTCGTTACTCGGTACTAGATGGCGCACCCGTTACTCGGTACCGAATACATACGGTTTGCTACAGGTCTAATTAATAAAAATCCTGAACGGAATCTGTACGAATATTAAATTAACGAGTTCACATATCAAAAACAAAAATTATACAAGAACTTCCGTTAAAAACATACAATATACTATACTAGAGATGGGTAACTCGATCATTCACTGGCGATCGAATCAATCATTGACCGATTTCCCAAATGATCCATCTTTTTAATCTCAATTTGCGGCTATTAGCGCTCTCTAGTGATTCATTTTGCTATGGCATATTAATTTTACTTGCTTGCCTCCTATTATACTAATTATAAACTGTAAAACTCGAGCTCCTGACTAGGAAACTTGTTTTTTTTATGCAAAAATAAAGTAAAATACTTACTCCTTTAAATACACCTTCCTTTTGTTAACAATATGGAATAACTATATATAATATTATAGAAAACTGTAATTCTGCTTCATTGTTCAGTGAAATACGTTGCATTTCGCTCTATATCACTCAACGCGATTAGTGGTGTTGCATGTTGGTTGACGCGATTTCGCGTGTTTTAAAAAAATCGCTGTTTCTGTCAATCGCCGTTATTTGCGATTTTTGTCAACGTTTGCTATCAGCGGTTTTTTAATAACGGCGATTAAATCACCGGTAGTGATATATCGTTCATCCCTAATTCAATCAATCATTTTTATAAGCGTACCAAACCAAACGTCCCTTCCCAGTGATGGTCGATCGGTCGATATTTGGATATGGTGACACATGACACACTGGACTGGTTATTGATTGGTATGAACGACAAGTTTCTCACTTTTAATATAGGTAACAACACTAGTAAGCGATTATAAGCGGAGCGGGCGAAGCCAAGCCAGTCGCCAGACAATACAACTTCATTCGTTACGTTACTTTCAGTCGGGTAGTGATTCGATCACTGCGAGCGTACGGGATTCGATCGTTCAATATTCATAAACGATTCGATCACTGTGATCAAATCATTCACGATTGACGCTTCTCTACAATATACCCAAATGAACCAAAAACCCCTTAATCCATATACACTTTTAACAGGGTGGGCCAAAAGTAGGTAACCCATTTATTTTTCAAATATTGTATTTAATGAGTTCAGTATAATATTTTTTTAAACAATAACAAAAAGTATATTCCTTGAAGATTTATTTGTGAAAAATAATGTCCCAGAGATAACCGCCTTCTTCTTCTTCACACAGCCTTGCTCTGTACTACATTTTTCATCCCTAACGTTAACGTTTCTATTGGTATTGCCCGAATTTCATTTCTAATATTGTCTTTCAGTTCCTCAAGTATCCGCGGTTTATTTTCGTATACTCTTTCTTTCAGGTAGCCCCCGAGAAAGAAATCTGGCGACGTTAAGTCAGGCGATCTTGGAGGCCAGATTAGATCGTTATTTCGAGAAATTATTCTGTTAGGAAACACAGTTCTCCAAAGAATAAGATTCTGCCAAAGAGTGTGGCATGTGGCACCGTCTTGTTGAAACCATAAACTCTCGAGGTTTTGTAAAGCTGGAAATTAAAATTCTATAAGCATTATTTGGTACCTCTTGGCATTGACCGTCATTGCGTTGTCTTCATTATCCTCAAAAAATATGGCCCAATCACTCTAGTTGAAGTCACTTCACACCAAACAGTTACGCAAATTGGATGCAACTCTTTCTCTTGAATTATTCGAGAATTTTTAGCGGCCCAGAATCGCATATTCTGTTTATCAACAGGACCGTTCAGATGAAAGTGTGCCTCGTCACTCATAATTAATTGATAAATAAAATCAGGATTTTCTGCAACAAATTGTTGAAGAAATACGCTATACTGTAGATGCTGTTGTTTATCGCGAGGCTTTATTTCATTATGAGTTTTTTGTAAGGGAAAAGGTGCAAATTAAGTTTTAATATCCGTCTCAGGCTGGTCCTGGTCAATTCCAGTTCATTTGATTGTCTTCTGGTTAAAATTGAGGGATCATCATTTACACTTTCTCTTACTCGCTTGATATTATCTGGATTTCTAGCTGAACGTGGTCTACCTGTTTTAGAGCGATCCCTCACTCTTCCCGTTTCTCCAAACTTAGCGTCAACAGCACGAATTGTTTTTTTAGTGGGCGCATCTCTAGTATTAAAATGTGCACGGTATCGACGCTGGGTTAAAATTATTGACCTCCGATTTAGAAAATAAAATTCGACAATTTTTGTGCGTTGGGGAACTGATAGGTGCTCCATTATTATTTTCCTAAGTTTTCTTTACAATTCTAAAACAAAATGGAAACAATTTAAAAAGAATTACAAAAAGTAGAAGCACTTAAATGGGTTACTTACTTTTGGCCCACCCTATATACAGGGTGTTTCCTAACTACGGTACGAAATTTCAGAGAGTGATTGACTAGGCCGTTTTAAGAATAAAAGTTCCTATGAACATATGTCCGGAGTTGCTTCGTTTCTGAGATTCAGGGCCCTGAAGTTTAAAGAAAAAAACGGTATTTATAAAATATCATAAATATCCTAAAACCGATTTAGTCGAAATTTGGTGCAGTTATTTGAAGTAATAAGGTGCTTATTTAGCTCTAAGTAGATTGAAATTATTAGCTCCAGTGGCGTCTCAGTGGGCACCACAGCTATTATTGACGAAAAAAAGTACACCAATGACTTTTTCTTATAGTTTTTATATTTTTTAAAATTAAGCAACTAAAAATACAACTTTTTACTTTCCTGTGTTTTCTTCATATCCAGCTTCGTTTTCGAGAAAAAAAAAAAAACCACATTAACTCATTCTAAAAGCTATCCATGGACAACATAAAATAAAAACCAAAAATAAAAAATAAACAATTTCGACCTTAAAGTAAATGAGCAAAATGTCCATCTTCTCAAAAAATACGGGACTGCAATCGAGTTGTCATTTTTTTTTCTAAAAAAACTACAAAAAAAGTCATTGGTTTACCAAATCGTTTAAGGATATTTATGATATTTAAATATAGTTTTTTTTAATGACAAATGATTGAGTCCCGTATTTTATGAGAAGGTGGACATTTTGCTCATTTACATAAGGAAAAATTTTTTTTTTTTGGTTTTTATTTTATGTTATCATGGATAGCTTTTAGAATGAGTTAATGTGTTTTTTTCAAAAACGAAGACAAATATGAAAAAAAAGGAAAGTAAAATTGTATTTTAGTTTACTTAATCTTAAAAAATATAAAAACTATAAGAAAAAAATCATTGTGTATTCTTTCGTCAATAATTATGGCTATAATCCCAGAAAATTATTGGAGCTTTTTAAATATTTAATTTATATTAATAATTTATAAAAACTTGATTATTTAAATTTTTTAAAACTGTACAAATTTATTAAAACGTATATATTATAGTTTATTAGATATTATATATTATTTATATTTTTTTTTTATATAACTAATTATAGTAATTACTTTTTAAGTTATACATAATATATGTTATATAAACATATATGGAATATGTATATATATATTATTATATATATATAATATATATATATATATATATATATATAATAATAAAAATATATATATATATATATATATATATATATATATATATATATATATATATATATATATATATATATATATATATATATATATATATATATATATATATATATTATATATATATACCGGCTGTCAACAAAAGTATTAGTTCCGGATTGTCATAAAAAACCTAATTTTGAAATTTGGATCACAAACATAAGATGTAAAAAGCAATTTGTTATCTAACGGGACGTAAGTCAATAATTTTAAATGGAACCTTGTATATTTTTTAGGCAGTCGGATACGCCTTACAACTCCCTTTTTAACAATAAAGCCGGAGTCTCATGCGTCCGATTTCCGACGATCCGATCGTCCGAAAGTATTTTGATTGGTCAGAACATTTTGGCGCCATTTTTGATCCGAATATTTTAACATTTTATCCGACGCCGGATGGAGTTAAATTAATTTTAATTCTGTACGATGTCGGACGTTTCTTTCTGGTCTTCTAACCTTACTTTATTTACTTTGTTGGGGTAATTTCAATTTATATTAAAGATTAAAATGAACAATTATAATTTAAAATATTTAAAAACTTATATTCTTAACTTGAATTTACCTTATACTCAACAACCACTTACTCTTCTTCCAGTAATATTTTAGTTTCGCCAAGAAATAACAAACATATCTCTTTTTATAACAATAATCGCAAATCGCAAAATTAAAATTATTAAAAAAGTTTTAGTTAGGTTATTATTTCCTCTTTTTTTCGTTGCAGTTTCACAGGTTGACCTTTAAAATGCTATTCTTTTCTTTTCTTTTGACTGAATATCGGATCCGAAATTCGGATCAATGAGACATGTAAGTTTTCCGACACAAAATTTTAAAAATTTCGTACGTCGGATGATCGGAAATCGGACGCATGAGACTCCGGCTTAAAACATAAGATGCCATTTGTTTCCAAAATGGGGGCATATAGAGCAGTTGGCCCAAAACACGGTGGCAATCTATGGATAATTATTTTTTTAAAACAACTTGCACCTGTAACTAACAGGGGTTTTTAAAAGGAAGTTAATAAACTTTTAATTTTTTGACAAGATGTCGGACAAATTAGTTTTTATTTAAAAATCTTACTTTTTGAATTGACTCAAATTTACTTCCGGCTAAATCGGAATTGATAACTTTTGTTTACGTTACCTATTAAATTAACATTTTATACGTACGAATTTAAGATGAATATTTTATAGCAACGAAAAAAAGCTGTAAGCAAGACTTTCATTGACATTCAGTATACACCTATTTTACAGGGTTTCAGAAGCTTTCAAAAACGCGTTAAGGATGTTTGAAATGAACGCAATGTATGGTAGAACCAATACAGAAGCAGTAATGGAACTAAATAAGGCCAATTCTCAATATGATGTAAGTTTTATACAGGAGATTTTAAAAGCAAGTTATTTATACGACGATGTCGCCGTATAAATAACTTTCTTTTAAAAGCTCCTATTTAGGAAATAATTTTTTATTAAAAATATTATAGAAGCATTAACCAATAAAAACAAAAACCGAAGATTTTGTAAAAAACGCCTAATATTAGTTTTCCCGTTTTTTATTTAAATAAGTAAAAGGGATATTTGAATTTTGCTGGAATAAAGAAAAAAAAAACATCACCGTACATCCAGGTAATAGTCTGGGCAGCATGTATCTTTTTGGATAAAATTTTTGTATATCAGTTTATAAATTTCGTTTGCACCACTTCCAGTCTTCATAGATTCTTTAATTTTGCTTCTTAATTTTTTATAGGTTGACATCAAATTGTCCCTTTTCTTTTTTAATTCCTTAATCGTAATGTCACCAATACTGACTTTTAATTTATCTTGGATACGACTCCACGAATAGTGCTGCTTGTTTCGGTTTTTATGACTGTGTCTTTTTGTATTCCATAACGCGGGTTCATTTTCATATAAATTAATAAATTCGTAAGTAATTTCGTTTGTCCACTCAATCCATATTTTAAAAAACAACAAAAGCAACTTGTTGCAGAGTCGCAAAAACAATGACGATGACAATGCACCAACAGTAACAAAATAGGCCTGCGCAGGCATGAACGCGCCGCGCTGGTTCGCGCCTTGAAGTTACCGACTCGCAACGGCACAGAATAAAAAAGGGTTAGCGCAACGGATTCGTCGCACCTCCTCGCGCCACCTCGAGCGACGGTCTTCCCAGGGCGCGAGATGGCGCGGTTCGGCCTGCAAAAACACGGGCCGTGGGAAGCCGCCAAGTTCATTGTCAACTATCCAAAGTCCAAAATTTCTGTCAGTGACTCATTTAATACCGGCCCCCAACCGACAAAGCGGAATAAAAATCTAACCTATAAATGATTTTTAAGCCTTGATATATTTTCCCCTCAAATAACAGTGGGCCAAAAGTTTTATCGCCACATTGTCATATTTCGCAAGAATATATTACCAGCCAGCGATCGCATTTTAAAAATGCACCCAATATGTATTGAAATCATTGTTATCGAAAGACAATAAAAGTGGCAACACACATTCTTAGTTTACAACTTGAAAGACTTAAAATAACGTATGGGCAGGGTTTTCGTGCTGTTCGATTATTTTATTTAGTTATTATTGATTATGGACAAATTTTGTAAGTTTAAATTTTAATTTATCTATACAGGGATTTTTCTAAATATTATAAATTTCTAATAATTGATATATAAATTTTTTGTGAATTTATAATAGTTTATCTTATTTAAATTTTAATAAAGATTTAGTGTTGTTAAGTTTTAATTCTGTAAATTATGAGTTTTAAACCCAAAACCTTTAACTAGTTATCCGACTACCAAAAAAAACTCAGTTCGTTAAAAGAACGAATAATGGTTAAAAATGTTTAAGGGTTCGGGAACAAATCAGAACTAACCACTTTGAATGCTGCAGAGATATGTCCTTTAACAAAAGTTTTTCGCGTACGGTATTCAAGTTTTAAAGGCAAAAATCAATATTAAGTAATTATTCGGATACTGAAAAATGCGATTTTTTCGCTATTTTTTTGCACATTTTTTTACTTTTCGAATGTTAAACATGAATCCGAAGCTGTTTTTGTGGTGCCTTTTATAGTATGTAAAAAAAATAATTGAATTGTTTAATTCCATTTTACGGACATATTCCTTTAAATTCTGTTATTTGCACGAAAACATATTTAAAAAACTTATACTACGTTAATTTTTAAAAAAAAAAACACTTAAAAGAAGAAAAAACCTTAATTTTCAATAAAAAGTAGGTAAAATTTACGTCCGAATTAACCAAATTCAAAAATGTTGACCTGTTCCAGGTTGTAATAGTTTTCTTTATGACATTTTTATAAGGTAGGATTGCTTCGCTCGACCCGTAATGTTTGATCAAAAATATTCTCGATATGGAAACCTAAATATGGAACACGAAAGACCCGAAATAGTTATTGGATTCTACAAGCTGATGATCTCAGAGTTTCGTGTTCCTTATATAGTGATATTTTTGATGAAGCAATGGGATGTGAATATCGTATTTAATATTGAAATTGCAAAATCGGTGGGAATTGAATCTGTAACTTGATTGTCTATCGTTCTGCTTTAACATCTTTTTTAATTTATGTTAAGACTAAAATTTTATTATTTTTTTTATGTAGCAAAAATAAAATCAGAGAAGGTAAAATTAAAGTAAAAAATGTTTTTTTTTTTTTGGGAAAAAAGTTGAAAAATCGCCAAAAAAACTCTAATTTGTGTTCTATGACCTCAAAATAGGAGGTGTGCAAAATTAAGCAAAAAAATTCATTTTTTTATTAATCCGAATAATACCAAAATAATATAGGCTTGTTACTAATTTAAAGGGTTGATGAAAATGTGAGAAAATAACTTTTGCTTGTAAAAAATATTTTCATGTTTTGACGAAATTTTTTCATTTATTTTCTACGCCACTGGAATTGATTCCCCTGACCCCACACAACCCGGGGCACTCTAAAAAGCGAGCGATGCGTCATTGAAAGAAATTTTGGACTTAAGTATAGTGATGGGAAAATCGGTTATTTTAAGAATCGAATTATTGAATTATAAATGATTTCAAAAATCGGATTAATTGATAATTCGAATTATATAAATATTTTATTTTTTTATTCGTTTGAATTTTAAATTCTTGATTTCTGAATGAATATGTAACTCGATTCCGATGTAACTAAACACAAACACTAAATATTATATATACTTTGTCAAAAAAGTCCGGGATCCCCTTAATAATTCATTAACGGGGATCCTGGACCTTTTTGACACGTATAATATATATTATTATTATTATTATTTAAGTAGGTAAATTTTCCATTTGCCACAATTTTTTATGGTAATTTTTTACTTTCGGGGCCCACGGCCGATTTTATTGAAATTTTGTATACCGGGAATTTTGGGGCGCTGATCACGAATCTGAAGTCATTTTTTCTTTGCTAGTTTTTAAGTTATAACGCTCCACTCGAACCTCACCAGTAAAACTTTCCTAAAATTCATCCTTCTTAAAACTGATTACACCCAAAATGGAAGATTTTATCGAAAAAAAAAATTACACCTTTCGGTCAGTATGGCGGACCTTAAGTGACGCCATATTCACATGACATATTGGGTTCGCGGACTTTGGCGACCTTCTTGACGACATAAATCAATAATTAAAGTGGGGCCTATGATCCATGGCATGGATATTACTTACACGTTTGAATATTCACCCCTCCTAAAAGCTACATTTTAGGAATGCCATACCGGGAATTCAAAGTGGGAATAACGTTGTCAGCCCTTAAAGCCTCGACGTGGGGCCTATGATACATGCAAAAACCCTCTCGGCTCCAGGTCTACAATGGTCGGTGTATAAAACGAGAAGCATAAAATTAATTAAACAGTTTAGTGAACGAAACGAGAATATTTTAGATCAATTTCCGAAGTGTACGAAACCAGAAAACACCATTATAACACTGTATGGATACAAATGGTGTTTCTTAATGACATGCTAATGGGTTTTCATACCCGTAAATAAATAAATTAAAAATAATAATAATAAAATGCCTAATAAATTTTATTTTTGGGTCCATTTCGATAGTCTCGTTTCTAGGATACTAGCTTTTGTTTGTGGTTTGAAGTAATAAATCAATATCATCCATGCTGTGTGTTTTATTTTTGAACATAGAATTTAAATTATAAAGAAATTCAACATTATATGAAACATTTTTCTGTATCTTATTAAACTAATTCTAAGAAAAGATAGGGTCATCCTAAAATTGAATTTTCCTCCCACAATTTGTGTTTAATATTATTTAACTACTCCCTATTTTAGGTTCACGGTACAGTCCTGAATATTCCATTTACAAATATTTCTTCCATAGTAAAGAAAGTAAAGCAGTTAAATATACACATACAGCCATCAGAAGTAACAGAATTTGCTTTAAGTGTTTTTATACAGAGTTACCCCGGTCTTGTGTTATCGGTATGGGTATTCTTTGGAATGGTGTTTCCAAAATTCAGATTGTAGACAAACTTTTTGAAGTATATTTTAGTTTTTTTTTATTTACTGTTAATAAAGTCAGGATTTCGTTTTCATCCGTTGAGCGATTTCCAAAATCTTTTAAATTACTATGATTAAAAAATATTTACAAGCAGAAACAAACAATTCAACGAACAGCATGTATATATTTCGTATATGTGATCAGTTCATTTTTTTTTTAATTAAAAGTAAAATAACGTGTTTTTTCTTTTATTTTTCTTCGCCTTAAATAAAAACTATAAAAGTAATTTTCGTGCTCGAATTAGAAACGTTTATAATTGCCCCACCTATTTTTGGCCATAAAAAATCGAAAAATTGAGTTATGGACAAGTTTTTTTTACAAAATTCAGTAAGTTGGCAAACTTTATAATCAAAAAAATATTAATAATAATAATAATAGCAATAAATTTTAACTTCTAAAAATCTAAAAATAAAATTGTATACAAAAATAAATTCATTAAAGAACATTTTTCTTCAGTCTCAACATGATGAGATGATTAGTAATCATTATCATAAGGAGAAAACCTAAAAAACGTATTTCCCTTTTATTCACCTGTTTATTTCTGTTGGTATAATTTTAAAAAATCTATATTTTATTTCCATGTTAACTGATGTAAATAGTTGTAGCTAAGGCACTACCCCAAAATACTGTAATACCTTTATTTCCTATATTTTTAATAAATTATTATAAAACTACTGATTATATTTTTTAATCATTATTTCTTACAGTGTTTGACCCAAGAAATACGATTTTTGAGACCTTTCCCGCGATCCTTACCATCCAAACGGCGCAGATTCGAAAAGCTGATAAAATTTCCCACAGACTATAGCATTGTCATTAAGAAATCTCACCCTTAAGTATTTTTTTTCGATCGACTAGGTAAAAATTCCTTGTACACTTTTTTTTGCCAACCAGGTTTCGAAGCCACTTTATCGCCGAACTAGGCCACTTTTTTCGCCACTATCTGCCTATCCGATAGGGAATTTTGTCAGCTTTCCGAATCTAACCCGGCGTTTGGCTAGAACCGCCGAAAATCCCCTGGAAACGCGATTTTCCGAACCGATGCGCAATTCTAGCTAGTATTTTTTTGTGTATTTGATCAAACTTTATCGTGAAATCCCAAATTTCGCATTTTTCTTAAAGTTAGAGGCATCTAAAATATTTGCAAAAAAAATTATTGAGTGAAACAATTTTAACTGGCTATGGTTTTTAGAAAAAAATATAAATAATTTTGCGAAATTTAGGATTTGACGATAAAATTTGATCAAATTTACGAAATAACTACAAACAGGGAATTCCCTTTTAAAACCTAATTTCTGCAAAACAAATTCAAAAATAAAAAAAGATCTTACTTTATACATAAAAAAAATTGGAAAAACCCTCGGAAAAACCTAGAGCCGCCTCTGACCCAAATTCTAACTTTACGAAAAGCTTCAACTACAGCCTACCCAAAGTTTTTATTTAAATACTGAAAATAAAACTGGTTCATCTTCTCAACGAAGCTCATCCTTCAGACCATTGTACCATTTACTGGAACTTCAATATGTTAAAAAATTAACTTAAATATTTAATCAAATATTCTTTTTGTGCAAGCAAAATTTAAAAATCTATTATGCTAATAGTGTGATTTCCGCGCAAAGAAATAACTTCAACAGAGCCTCTATTTTGAATAATTATACCTTCTAAACATAGTTCATTGTAAAAAAACTGTATTATTAAAGTAAAAATTGTCTGAAGATGTACACTTTTACTTACGTAGTACTATTTGCCCTTAAGGTAATAACATATCATATTCTAAAACGAAAGACAATACAAACCACAAAAAATGCAGGGTATAAGGTCAAATTATAAACTTAACGTTTCGTTACCGCTGCTGTTGCAGTTCCGTTCGCAAGTTAAACTTATGGCGTTTAATGTAACTATTTATAAACGCCGTTGCCGCAATCATATACTTTAGTTGACGTTCGGCTTGGGCGGCAGCGAAACGGCAACGCCAACAAAACGTCAAGTTTATAAATAGGCAGGTAAGCTACTGCGGTGTTGGAGACTTATTAGCTTTTGTTTGACGATTAACAACTTTACAGACACTGAAACTATAAAATCTTATTCCATAAACTTACCAAATTTAAAATTAAAACACACTACAGAAAACTAAAGTCTAGACCCAGTCTAATCTAGACCACAGATTATCTATATAAATAAAAAAAAGTCTAGACTTAGAGAAACAACGCTTGGCTTGGAAACAACGCCGGGCGCGGGAATTACCGGAAGATTGTTCCAGTTCTTCTTTAATATTCTCCCTCTCAAGGCTCGGAAGCTGCGAGGCAAATTTAGGCGAATATCATTCGCATAAAAACATGAGAACGTTCATCGTCCATTGCCACGGAACGGTTGTAAAATTCAACTTACGAGCGTGTGTTGGGATCGTTCGTGCATTGGAGTGCGAACACGGACCTTCATGACTACGCAACTTTTCGCAGATTTCCGGTTCCAGTGGACGACTAGCCTAACTGAAAAAAATCCGGACAGGCTGTTGGATAATCAGCTATTGGTGTTTTGCAATGTATTTGTCGGCTCCGCCGATCAATATCAGCCTCTCTAAGAGAAGAGGGCTGTACTGTTATTTTCTTTCTCTCTTGCACGCACGGTCAAGCGGCAAGGCTGCCTCTTGAAGGTTTATGATCGAAGATTTTTGTCTTAAAAGTTCTACAGCCAATGTAGCTAGTGCCAGAGCAAACCATTAACCTTGAAAATAGTTCAACGGCGTGGTGAGTTTTTAGTGTTTTGACACGAACGTCAAAAATTAGTTTATCGAACGACGAAAAATGTTTGGATCTGAAAAAAGTCTTTAAAATAGAATGTACTAAAGACATTACTTTTAAAATTTTTATCCGAAGAAGGAAAGTGACGATTGTAGGCACTTTGACAACTGCAGCTGTTATTTAACAATGTAGGTTAACCGTTTTTTTCCTAATAGGTATTTTAAGTAATATTTTTTTTTATCTATGATCAATTTTATTTATTTTGGAGTCAGTGGAGCTAGTTACTGCTATCTACTACTTAATAACTAATTAATGCCTCAAATAAAATAATCAGCAGATTTATCAATCTATCAATAAGGTCAGTGTTGTATATTCTATGAAGTACTACCTATTTTACCATTTATTTAAACAACAAATATAATTTTAAGTAAAATTTTTGGAAAAAAATTAGCTCCTATATATCAAGGATGTTTAAAAATTGAGTATTAACTAGTTAAGATATACAGGTTACGAAAGCAAACAATTTGAGACTGGAAACATGCAGAAAGTAAGTCCAAGCCCCCAAAATACTGACACTAACATCTATTTATATTTTAAAATGTTCATTATATGCTTTTAAAAATAAATATAATTTTAAAGTAAATAAAAAAAACATATAATCTCACAAAGGAGAAGGGATCTTACTGTTCCCAGACATTCGCAAATTATGTCTATTATGATTTTAAAAAATATATTAACACTTTGAAGTTTTTTTACCTTGTGTTTTGTTTATTTACATATATGTTTGTACTTAAACATTGACTAAAATATTCTAAAATGTGCTTGTTTGTTATTAGCCTTTAATCTTGTGATTATTTACCAGATGTGTGCCTTGTGAAAAATGGCATATGATTATCATTAGTAATCAGCATATTATTAGTATTATTAATTTTATAACATTTCTTTCTACTAAGATTTACATACCTGCCATTACTGTTAAAGAAAAGCTCTATCAGGCTAGCAGGGGTAAATAGTAAATTAGCAAAACTCAATGAAAAAAATGACTGGAATTTGTAGCTAATTTTTTGCTAATTAGTTGCTAAAATCAGGATTTTGTTGCTTAAGCCGATTTCAAAAAATCGAAATTAGGGGACACTGGGGTAATAAGTTAAAAATTTTGGTGGTTTGATTTTGGTAAGATATTATTAAAAACATATGTGATACCAGGTTTTTTGTTGCAGAAGCTACATGCTGAATCCTTCCTTCATAGGAAGAAAGGACATATATGAATACATCATTTTAATTTAAAGAGAAAAACGTTCTTATTACCACATATAAATGGTCTTATTATCCCTACTGGGGTAATAAGAAGTTGCCTGTGTTAAGCTGTATATCTCGTATTTATGCAGCCCTGGCGTAATAAGGACTTTTCTCAAATTTTCCTATTACCCTGAGAAAAAAAAAGTTTAATCGGACAATTGGTTTAGGAGATGGGTCACTTTATTGTTAGTTGTTGCGGTATTTCAATGGATTATATTTAACAATTTTTTAAGCAAAAATTAACATACCAGAACTGCTACCATTATCACTTATATTAGAGTTAATGTTATGTTTTAAAAATATAAAATCTTTTTTTAAAAACTCATCCAAAAAAAAAAAAAAGTTAGAGAAGTTTAAAATTTTGTATTTTATTTTCGAAGTCTTTAAAATTAATTAAAGGTCAGAGAAGCAGGTGAATTAGGGAAACAAAAATTTTAATATGACAATCATTTATTAAAAAAATAGATAGAACAGTTTCTGTACATTTTTAAGTAGGAGGGAAAAAATAAACAACACCTAAAATCTTGTTGCCATAGCCTTATGACAGAGTTATGTTTCTTAGGTCTTTTAAAAACATTGCTTAAATATTATACTACAAATTCTAATAACATCTTGAATAGCCTTACACACACACAGTTTGTCTTGAGTGAATAAAACTATTCAAACACCAGATATAGGGGGCGGGTCTTATTACCCAAATTTCCTATAACCCCAGTATCCCCTACTGCTATATTGATCTAAAGATAGCAGGAATTTTTGAAAAATCGTTAATTACCTGTCGACTGTATCACACGATTTTGTTGCTATAAATTAGCAATATCAAAATATTAGATTTTTTTTTTGAAAAGATGCTACCTTGAACTTCATTTTCACCACATTATCAACGGCTATGATTTTGTTGCTGTGCAGGCAAGCATTCAATTGCTCTAATAGTACAGGTAGGTTAGGTAGGTAGGTTTAAAGTGAGTGGACTTTTAACGCCCTCCGCTGCGACCGCTCGGTCTATTGTGGCTCACACCTTTTTATATTTCTCCCAATAGGATCGGACTTCTAATGAATCCGATACCAGATTGGGAGAGAGTTCTTACATCTCCTTTTACTCGTGTCACTACCGGACACGAGCACAATGTGTTTTGATGTGTTCTGGTGTCCCTGTCTCCTGGAAAGTATGATGAGCAGACGATTAGATCCATCATGCCCTCCTCTCCCGGTCTAGTGACGTGGGTAGCTACCAGATCCTTGTTACAGAAAGCAGATGGATTGGATTAAGGGAACCCTTTCTAAGCACCTGTCTGTTCGGGATGGATTAGCCCTTCCCCTTGAATCAGGCACTGGTGACTTCGAGGGCACCTTACGAAACGGATTCACCCATTTCGGTCGACGCACCTTTGTCTGCTTGTGACCTTGAGTGGCACCTCTCGAAACGGATTTATCCGTTTCGTTCAGCGCACCTTCGTCACTTTTTTCCTATGAAAGCGGTTCTGTCCGCTTTCTGTTTGGAGCTAGGGAAGTAATAGTCCACCACGGCAGAGCCCCGCATTACCGCGGTAAAGCTGGATACTCTGAGAGATCGCCCTGTATCTCAGAGGCACCGTTGGAGACACCTGTTTAAGGCACAGGATGTCATACACTCATCAGCACGGTATGCTAACACCTTAAGTTAAGCCTTGGGTTCATTTTAGCTTCGGATCCATACGGTGGCAACAAGAGTTGCCGATAACAGGCAACCACAACTAACCGCAAACAACGATTTGTGAACACAGCGGTTGGGTCTAATAGTACAAGCAACAAAAGAGTTTTTAATGATCCACCAATATTTTTCAATTTTTCCGTTACATGCTACCTTGAATTTCATTTTTCATCACATTATCAATGGTAAGTGATTTTGTTGATGTGCAGGCAAGCACTCAATTACTCCTATAGTACCAGTAAATTTAAATATATATATGATAGTGTGCAGAGTTACCAAATCAGGGACGTTGATAATTTGGTAAAAAATAAAGGTCAAGGTAGGAAGTTTCAAAAAAAAATCTAATATTTTGATATTGCTAATTTATAGCACCAAATCGTGTGATACTATCGACAGGTAATTAACGATTTATCAAAAATGTCTGCTATCTTTATATCAATATAGCAGTAATTTCGATTATCCGAAATTGGCTTGAGCAATGAAATCTTCATTTTAGCAACAAATTAGCTACAAAATCCAGTGATTTTTTTATTGAATTTTGCTAATTTACCCCTGCTAACCTGACGGATCTCTAAATAAACATTTATCCATGTTAAAATTTCTACTTATACCTATCTAGTAATATTTTTAATGTTTGCAGATGAGCAGCAGTCATCAGTACCTTAAAGCTTCAATTTCAAAATCAGTTACAACTCGTCTTGGTGATATTGAACACCTGTCTCAACTATCTGAAAACCTGTCGTCTCTTTGCTTAAGCCAAGAATATTCTGATGTTATATTAGTTGTGGAAGGACAAAAGTTATATGCGCACAAGGTTTGTAGCGTCCCTTAAAAGTTAATATTACATATTTTTAAGTTTGGCCAGTTTTGGCCAGGGTGGTTAAAACCACTGGTATTAGCCAAGTTAAAACCGGACAGGTCAAAATCAGTTTTGACAATTTAGTGGTCAAAACTTAAATGATGCACATACTTTTAGTTATAAACATATTTTATTTAGTCTTAATATGTTTAATTTACATAAAAACAAATCAGCAACTCAAAAATCACAAATAATAGCGCAAAAATTAACAGGTCCATGACACGTAACCTAAACCTGTAAAGAGTTAGGTATAGGACCGTATAGGTTTAAAATAAAAAAAAACTACCTCAAATTATATTCTCTGTTTTAAAAAAACATTACAAAGGTTCTTTATTACTTAATAAAATCGTTTTTGATCCACTGTTTAAGTTCAGAATTCTTTAAACCGAAAATAATTTGTTGCATTTATCCAATCCTAATTTGTTCTTTAACTTTAATTGGATAAAATTAAAAAAGTTAATAAAAAGAACACTTCTTACAAACAAACACCTGTTCTAACCAAGGAAGTTTAAAGGTGTATGGAAGCCCAATACTGTAGAACAAAATTGTCCAGGCGTGCAGGGCAGCGGGAATAGGGGGATTGGCCCCGCGGAGTTTGCGCAATGAATAGTAGGTCAGAGCCAGACTTCCATAATTCTTTGTTACTATCTATAAAGTTGACATCATCAAATGCCAAATTCAAGCATTCACTGTTTTTTTATTTTTTGCATAAAGTTGTTGGTTATTAAACAATACTACCAAAGAATATTTAAAATTATTGTGTAATATTGGATTTTATACCATCTGATATAATATGGAAAGAATAGATGGCGCCACTTTCCGGCCTTCTATTTAAATGGTCGATATTTTTGTGAATTTTGTATTTTTCCCAAAAATCTTTGTAAATAAATAAAAACACAATTTTTTAAAATAAATTTCAAACATTGTATGATAGTTTCATGTACTTATCACCAATTTTGTGATAAAAGAAGGGCAAGATAGTGTAAATGAGTTTAATCTAATCCTAAGATTCTAGTTGTACATTAAAAAGTGAAAATTTTTATAACTGCTTTTTAGGCATATACTTTTCACTAATAAAAAACATTTATGAGACAGAATAACAGTGGTTAAAAATGTTTAGTAACCTTTGGTACCTAGGTATCCATTGTAACAGTATCCGTTAAATATTATGTGTCTACAGTATGTCGAGCTTAAAAAGTTGATAATGTAAGTTTAAGAAACCAAAAATCTAATTTCTTTTTAAACAAATACAGAAAAAGCAAAATAAAATTTTCATTATTCTATTATTCATAATTGATATATTATTATTTATTTGGTAATTTAAATATAAGAAATACTTACCTAAAGTAAAGAATGCCGGGTATGTTACCCTTGGATTTGCAAGACAAAACCATACAACCTCTAATCATTTTGTTACGATATTAAAAGTAACAAACAATAAACACAAAATTATAGTCACAATTTAATAAACACTAATCACTAAAATAAGGTTTTTATCAATCCAAAAAACTTTTGCAACCACAAAATATAGGTATTCACACAAAGCAAAACAATCGAAACTAATACGGCGCAAAGGGCACAAATCACAACGAAAATGACGAATGATGAGACGACGACGGTTGACGGTACAGCGCGGATATAGTTTCATACGCGCCGCACGCGCCCTTGCACCAAATACTACGGCTCTCATAAAAGTATAATGTGTTGCCTAACTACACACTGATTTATCATCGGGGGCCAACTCTGACAGTAATTTTCATACTGGGCTGGACATTTTTTGATGGGCCATAGCATTGGGCTTCCATACACCTTTAAACTTCCTTTGTTCTAACACGATTAAGAAGGATTTTGCCAGCGTTGCTTCGTGCCGCTTCACCGTGTCGTCCCCTCACAAGTTGTGCGAGTGCGGGTGGCGCGTGTGCCGATAGTTACGTACTTTTATAATAGGTCATCATAGCAATACATAGTTGCCAGGCTTTAAAAATATATTTATAGTTTTGACCAGTGGTTTTAACCAGTTTTTGGACGGTTAGAACCAATTTTGACTACTGCCCTGGTCAAAAACGAAAAAAAGTCTTTTTTGCCAACCATGCATACTTTGCAGGAGATAAATACTTATTTACGTGAAGAAATAAAAATATTTTACTTCAATGCTGAGGAAATAACTTTTTGGAGTTTTATTTTTTAGGTCATATTGGCTGCTCGAAGTGATTATTTTCGTGCTCTACTTTATGGGGGCTTAAAAGAGTCAAATCAGGTAAGTATTTCTTGCTAGTTTCATTATACTTAGGTTGGATGATTTAAAAAAAAATGACTCAGCTTGTAGGACCCAGTAATTTAAAAAAAAATGGTAAACCATATTAATAGTTTTTTACAGATGTTTAAAAGTTTACTTTAAAATTAATAAGTTTCATTTAAGGTACTTTACAAGATTTGTATTATTTTTTTTTAATAAAACATTTTTTATTTTGTCTAGTTATAAAAACCTAGTCATGACAAATTAATTGTTATTACATTTCTTATGCTGTTAATTTGACCTAATTTTACTGTTACTTCTTTTTAATATTACAACTTAAGTAAATTGATTTATTGATTGTGCAAAATATTTTTTAAATTGATATCTGTCTGGAAGATTTATGCTTTTCTCAAAATATTGATGTGACAGAATATTAAAAAAATATATATATATATATATATATATATATATATATATATATATATATATATATATATATATATATATATATATATATATATATATATATATATATATATAATATAATATATATATATATATATACTCCAGACAGTATTTTTTTGTTCAAAGTGCACCATGAAATTGCATTTTTTGACTAAAGCATCATAAAAAACTAATAACAAATTTTTGCTAGGTAACCACAACATACAGGTATCATACTGGTATAACAGTATAACTAATGGCAAGCAGCACGCTTTCATGAATTGGCGGGAAAGTACGGTCATTTTTCTCGTGCAGGTTCAGCCAACGTTTTGCTGAGATATAATCTGTCTCCTTTATTTAAATTGTAATCGTTTTTTCGTGTTTTTGCTTAAAAATATCAAAAGCGCCGCCAGGAAGAGATCGTGCTGCCTGTTAGTTATGCTGTGCACAAGTAAGTATGTTATATGGTTACCTTACAAAAATTTGTTTTGAGATAGATATGCCTTTATATATACCGTGTCTCAAGTTAAATTTCACATTCCTTAACGTTTTTTATTAATATAGATAATAAATTTTAATTCATAAATAAATCAAAATATCAGATTGTTGGGTTGATTCCATTGGTTTTGAATCTGAAATAAGATTTTCATTATATCTTAAGACGTACAGTTATATTCATAAAAAGGCATACAATTATTAGAAAGAGACATAACCTTTCTTATTTTTGTGTAAAACCGGCTTCTAAAACTGATTGCTTGTTGAAGTTATCACATGTCATTGGCTTTAAAAATTTAAAGCATTAGCGTCTGGCGTGAAAATACATGTAAATAAAATTGGAATGGAAAATAAAAAATTATCCTTCAGATTCATATAGCCACATTTCCAAAACTATTTAGTATAGACATATTGAATGTGGTATTTTTTTAAAGCTCTTTAGATCTTTTCGAAGCTAATATTATATACAGGGTGTTAAATTTAATAAAATCATACTTTTTATCATAACTCATATATCTTATGCGATAAAAATAAAAAAAGTTAAGGAAGGTGTAAATTTATTACTTGAAATCTGATATAATGTCTAAATAAAAATATTGAAAAATAATTATCTTGCATGAATTAGATTATTCTGTATGGAAAAAAATAACCAAACAATAATCTGTTGTAACCTTTTAGGCTGAAATTGTTCTGCCCGATGCTCCCCTAAAAGCTTTTAAGATTCTCTTAAAATATATTTATACCGGTAAGTATGGAATGTTAAGGATAATTTTTATTATAGACCATATAATAACAAATTCATTGAGAGAAGTAAAAATTAAATTTTTGGATAGCCCGTTAAGTGATCATAAAATTCAAGTTTTAGACATTTCCATAAAATCAAAGATAAAAACTTCAAGATTTGAATATATCCCTATTAATAAATTCAATATAGATAATTTAAGAAAACAACTTAATCTCTTAAACGACAGAAAATATGAATTTCATGATACAAATAAATATTATGACAAAATTATTGATATATTTAAAAAATGCTCATATAGAGTTTTGATTAAACAAAAAAGAAATTCTAAGCCATGGTTTAATGGGGAATTAGCTAACCTTATTAAGACTAGAGACAACTATTATCACAAAAGGAAAAAATATCAAGAAAATATGGAAATTGTAAATTTATATAATTACTATAAAAATCTAGTCAAAAAACAAATTAAATCAGTGAAACAAAAATTCTACAAAAAACAATTTGATAGTGGTAATCAAAAGAAAATTTGGGAAAATATAAATTTACTTTTAACAGCAAAATCTAAAAGTAACAAATCTAATATTGACTATTTATTAATAAATAATACCAAAATTGAAAATAAACAAATGATAAGTGAAGAAATGAATAATCATTTTATAAATATTGGTCCAAAGTTATCAAAACAAATTCCATTAGTGACGATACCAGAAGAAATTACCAGTGAAGAGGAAATTAAAGAAATTATTGATAATTTAGATCCTAGAAAAGCATGCGGATTTGATGATATTACTGTAAAAGTTATTAAAACAGTCAAAAATGAATTATTGCCAATTCTAACACATTTGGTAGAATTATCTTTTAAAACATCTGTTTTTCCAGAACAAATGAAATTAGCAAAAGTATCACCTATATTTAAAAGTGGTGAATCTAGTAATCCAAATAATTATAGACCCATTTCCGTTTTATCAGTATTTTCAAAAATTTTAGAAAAAATCATAAATATAAAATTAGTTAACTTTTTAGAAACTCAAAAACTCCTTTCGGAAAACCAATACGCGTTTCGTAAATTTAGTGATACAGAAGCAGCAGCAATAGATCTTACAACAGATATTCAATTAAATTTAAATCAGAATAAGAAATGTGCTCTGTTATCTTTAGATTTATGCAAAGCTTTTGATACTGTAAACCATGATATATTACTTCAAAAATTATTTAATATGGGAATACAAGGAAAAATTCATTGTTGGTTTGCAAGTTATTTGAAACACAGAAAGCAATATGTTAAAATTGAAAAAAAACATTAGTTCCTCAAAAATAATTTCTTGTGGAATACCACAAGGATCTATTTTGGGCCCAATACTATTTTTAATTTATATAAATTCTATGCCTCTATTAAAATTAAAGGGTACTATAAAATTGTTTGCCGATGATACAACCATCCTATATTTTGCTAACAGTAACAGTGAAATTCAAGACAATATTAAATATGATTTAAACATTGTCTTTAATTGGTTACAATTTGATAAACTTACTTTAAATTTAAATAAATCCTCCTATATAATTATCAGCAAACAACAAAGAAAGATAAAATTCTTATATATCATTTAAAAATAAAAAATAAATTATTCTACGAGTATAAAATTTTTGGGATTATATATTGATGAAAGTTTAAGTTACAGAAAACATATAGACTATCTTCGAAATTATCTATCACCTTTAATAGGAATTTTGTTTAAGATTCGGAATTATATACCCTTAAAATTGCTTAAAAATATTTATTATAGTTTGGTACACTCAAAATTACAATATTTAATTTCAGTATAGGGTTCAGCAAACTCAAAAATATTAACACCTTTAAAAAGACTTCAAAATAAAATTATTAAATGTATTCATAAATTACCATATCTTGAACCAACAATTAATTTGTACAAACCAAATAGTTATTTTCATAAAATTATATATATAAATTAAAATATTATTATTAAATTAAAAAAAAAATAATATATATAAATTATATATATAAATTAAAAACATGTATATTCATTCATTCCCTGAAATTAAAAGAAAAAAATCAAATATCATACTTAAAAATATTAGTAACTTGCATGGGCATAATACTAGACAAACATATTTATTAGAAACTATTCAAATAAAAAGTAATTTTGGAATAAGATCAATACTGCATAACGGAATTAAAATGTACAATAAGCTACCAATAAGAATTAAAAAAAATCACTGTTTAAATACATATAAAAAAATATTTAAAATTAATTTGATTGTTTTATTAATGAGTTCTTGTGAAAGTTAATATATTGTTATATTTTTTAATGTTATATTCCCTGTAATAAACTGTATAGTTGGTTGGGAATTAAATCAATAAATAAATAAATTTTGCAATCCATCTGTTTATTAATATACAAGTATTTGGCTTATACAACATTTCTGAAATTTTGTTTTACCCTTGAAGTATCTATTAAAAAAATAATAATTTAGACCAAGCTTTATGTGTAAAAAAAATACAATAATTGTTGGATATATGAGGTTGCAGAAAGATGTATATAACAAGAATGGAGATATGCTCCCTCTTAAAAAATTCCGGAACATTTGTTAAATAGAGTAGGGAGATAAAAGATTCATAACTAAATTTCCTACAACATAGGATTAGTAAGATCTTGCTGCTAAAACCAATACTAATATTAAAATTAGATTTTAATTTACCAACTTAGGGATTTAAAATGTTTTTATTTTTAGGTCATATGTTTTTGATGACACTAAAAGAAGACGTTATACTGGACACGTTAGGACTAGCACACCAATACGGCTTTGAAGAATTAGAATCGGCTATTTCTGACATTTTAAAACAACTCTTGGCGTTAAGAAACGTGTGCGCCATCCTGGGTAAGCCATCCATATATACTTTTGTACTTTGGAATAAAAAACTACTATCGTATTTAATTAATACGCATTTTTTTATATAATGTGAAAGTTAAGGAATATTTTTTTTTAGATACTGCACATCTTTATGGTTTGGAAAAGCTGGTGGGAGTTTGTCATGCTTTTTTGGACAAGCATGCTTCTGAGATTTTGGCGCATGAATCTTTCGCTACGTTGTCGCAGGTGTGTGTTTATAGAAATTAAAATGTTCTTTGTAAAATATTTAAATTTTCGGCATAATAGGCCTCTCGGACATTTTTTTTATTGGCTCAAAGTTAGGGATCGATCGATACCGATATATCGGCCATATTTTGTTATTACGGACATTTTTGCCACAAAAATTAGCTAGAATTAAAAATAAAACAATTCAAATATAGTTACCATTCAACACTGCTTAAAACAACATAGCACAAACTCGATGTTCGGTGAATCCCCAAAAAAACCTACCAAATCTATTAAAACCCTTTGAAAAGATTACCAAGATTTTTAGTAAAAACAGTGTTTCTATACCGGAAGTAACATTATTATTTAAGACACATAGGCTACTAAAAATGAGCCTTAAAATTCTTTAAATAAAAGGAGCAAATATTAATTCGCCGATAAAAATCTTTTGGCTACTTTATTATACCCAAGGTTCAAATCATGTTTTTTTGACAATGCTTTATCGCAAAAAAATCTATAAAGGTTTTGAAAATAAAACCCAAATACAATACCCCAATACAACAGACCTGGTTAGCTCCGATCTTAGTGACAATGATGATGCTTCTCTAGCTAAAATTGCTAGGAACTTAAAAGAAGTAAACCCAGACAATCTTTCCGATTTTATTCCTCACAGTTTGCTTTGGAATCTCTTTAAGCATTTTTTCGCGACATACCGTTTTTAACTACTGATTGAGAGCAGTTTTCCCTCTCCATTCTAACCGTGCTTAGCCCGCTTACCCTCGCAAAAACGAAACGGTTTACGTATGTCGTATGTTTAATACATTCTTTTAAGTTTAAATTCAAATGTAAGATCTTTGGGGAGTTTAAAAATAAGTCGAAAAGATAAGATATAAACCAAATTTTCCATTCAATAAGATATTGGCTGTTTCCAAGTCAACTGTAACAAGTAAATCTTTTCCTCTATGATTTAAATATAATTGCACTAATTCATTTATTTGGGAATTAACTGATTAAATTGAAAAGTCTGCAATCCAAATAGTTGTTAAACCATAGCAAAAAAACATCACAAGAACCAAAACAATAGAAAAGCCGCGAATCCTCCATTATTTTAATTTACACTTGACATAACCATTATGAACGCTCCACCCGACTAGTGGCGATAGCCGTGGATACTGGGTACAAAGTAATGACGTAGATACTGACGTCATAACACCTTCCCCTACGTTACCGCTTCTCGCTAAAATAAATCGGTATGTTAGAGATCGAACGCTGTAAGAACAACACCGATACGTCACGGTCTCATATGGCAAACCCGTATAAAACCGTGACGTATCGGTGTTGTTCTAACAGCGTTCGATCTCTAACTTCCTAACAATTTTCAACGCGGTATGTTGCCAAAATTTGTTTTTTGTGGAATTTACCAGTACGCCGGAAAATAAATCGCCAATAGATAGGAAACCTAATGATTTAATTAATAAAATTGAAGAGGAACATAAAATGTACATTGAATTAGCCAAAATATTATTATATCGTTGTTACACCAAAACTAATTTTTTCTGAGAAAAGATATTTGGTAGATAAATTTAACATAAGGAGTCTAATGTGGCAATAACTTTGGAATAATTCTCGAATATGTAAAATGGCTCTTATCCATATGATTTACACAGACCAGCCAAACGGTCTTATTTTATTTTTTTTATAACTTTTTTATTTTCAAAGCTGGTCATTTATTAGATTTCTGTAGCCTGCATCTTACATTTAAAAGTGCTTCTTTTCGGCATAAACAAAATAACTTTTTTTAGGCTGCACTTGTGGAGCTTCTACAGAGAGACTCATTTTTTGCCCCCGAAGTTGAAATTTTTAGAGGTGTCTGCAACTGGTGTAAAGTAAATGAGGTATGTATGTTTT
The DNA here is from genome assembly GCA_019359885.1 of Listronotus oregonensis. Taxonomy (NCBI): domain Eukaryota; kingdom Metazoa; phylum Arthropoda; class Insecta; order Coleoptera; family Curculionidae; genus Listronotus; species Listronotus oregonensis. The sequence continues at coordinate 6,107 of JAHBCN010005658.1, read as the reverse complement.
GAAAAAAACTTTTTTTGGTCTTTTATCCTGCTTTAAAAATATAGCACTACATCAAAATTTTATTTATTAAATTATAAAAAAATACCTTGTCAATAGTTTTACTTATTAATTTATTCTTATTCCTATTTATTTATTTATTTATTCACGGGCAAACTCAATTACAATTACTATTACTAACTTATAAGTATACTAATACTAACTTACATGATAAAAACACAAATATACTTAATAATAAAGACATAAGCAAAGTAAAATACAAAAAACCTTACAACAATTTTAAAATAATTATAACCCTAGCGTTAAAATTGGAGTCTCATACCAAAAAGTCACATTATTCACACATACATCCCACACACATTACAGATTCACTGATCTCATTCAATGTTTAAAACGCAGTAATGAGGAATCAAAAAAAACATCAACAGGTTTGCACCTCCAATGATTCTCTCGACCGGAGAATGCCTTCCATAGTTGCATCTAAAATTTGGAGCAAACGTTAGACGGTGTCGAGTATTGCGAGGTGGGACAAAGAAACCAAATCTATAAAGCAGTTCCGGGCAATTTATGCTGAAATTTATGATTTTAAATAAGAACGTTTGATCGCTATAATATCGTCTGGTTTTAAGAGTGTCAATTCCTACTATTGTCCTTATTTCGAGAAGGGTGTGTTCAAGTACTGAAATATTAAACTTATATGCTGCATATCTCAAAAATTTATTCTGCACCTTTTCCAAAGCATACACATGGTTCTCGTATGAAGGAGACCTTATAACTGATGCATATTTGAGTATTGATCTCACCAAGGATGTATACAAACACTTGACCGCTAAGAACCTGCTAAATTCACGAGTGACCCTACACACAAACCCCAACATTTTTAGTGCCTTGTTAATAACATAATCAAAATGCAGCTGAAAGCTCATGCCACTATCCAAAATGACACCAAGGTCGTTCATGGATGCAACTCTCTCCAGCTGACTGCCACTGATGAAGTAATGTGCTGGTATTGGGTTAAGAATTCTATAGAACGACAATGACTTGCATTTACTCATATTCAGCTCCAGATTGTTTCTGGTACACCACAAGGATATTGCATCTAGATCTGTTTGCAATTTTGCTGATCTAAAGGTGACTTTATAGTTGTAAAAATTTTCATATCATCAGCGAATAATAAAAAGTTACAATGTTTCATAACAGATCCAATATCATTAATAAAGATGTTAAAAAGAAATGGTTCCAGATGACTTCCCTGAGATACACCAGAAGTCAACAGAATACTCCCCGATTGTGCTCCCATTATTGTTAATAGTTTAACCATTCAATTCACACTCCCTTGAAGAGGCACATTTTTTCATTCCATATATCTTGCTATCAAAAGAATTGAGATCTGTGGGGCTCATACTACAATATTATTGGGCACTACGGAAACCTAAAATGCTTGAGCACCTCCAATGAAATTATATATTATACTATTTTGTCAGTTTTTCTAATTTTTGTTTACACTTTAGGATCAAAATGATCGAGCAATGAAATGTGTGAGGCTCCCTCTGATGAGTGTAGCTGACCTATTGTCAGTCGTGAGACCGGCAGGTTTGGTGAAACCAGATGCTCTGTTGGACGCTATTGCTGATAGAACCAATTGCAGGATCAGTAGTTTACCTCATAGGGGACAGCTAAGTAAGTCGAAAATCCTAATTTTTATAATATTTTGTTGTCGTAATTTTATTTTTTTTTTCTTTCAGTTGTTGATGAAAATGTAGCATGCCCCAGGACAGGCTCCAAAGTGGTAGCAGGTGAACTAACCGAGTTCTTACTCGATGGCGACTACTACACTTACGATATGGACAAAGGTTACACGAGACATGCCATCAATGGGCCTGCTGATCAAGGCATTATTGTGAAGTTAGGGGTGCCCTCTATTATCAACCACATAAGGATGTTGTTGTGGGATAGAGATATTAGGTAATAAAAGTGTTAGTAATATTGTGCCAGTATAAAATTTAATAGTTATTTGCCTCTTAGACTGTATTATAAACCAAATATAGCAAAATTTGAAAGAGAAATAAAAATATTGACGACTTTAAAAACTTAATTAATGGAAATCTTTTGTAATTACTAATTTGTATTTTTCTGTAATTGTAATTGTTATATATTTCTACCTTTTTGTCTTTGTTGAAACCTGTTATTAGTATTGTAATACCTAAAGGCTCTACAGGGTTGCCAACTTAGGAGTTTTCCCCCAAATTTAGGGGGAAAAGTGGTATGGGTTTTTTTTAGGGGTTTTTTAGGGATTTTTATAACTTCAAATATTTATTTTTTTCAAATGTTAAATTAAGCAACATAAAGGTGTAATAGTATAGGCCCTGGGATAATCCAATCTAGCCAATCATATTCATTTTTGGGACACCCTGTATAACTAAAACTTACTGTAAAAGATAATAGACAAAAAATTTCACAATTTCTACAAAATCTATGTACAAGGTAGGAAAACAAAAACTTATTCAAAATCACACAACACCAAACTTACAAATACTTAAATGTAAAGATAAAACCTCCAACCTCCGACACTGAATGTTTCAATATTCGATATTCCAAGAAAGGAAACAAAAATAGCGCAAACACTTCCAATTACTACTCAATTAACCCCACAGTAACAAAAAAATTTTTAGGGGGATTCCTTGTAATTGTGGGGATTTTGGGGGTTTTTGATTGGGGCCTTAAGGGGATAAATTTTTGAGAGTTGGCAACACTGAGGCTCTATTAGGGAATAGGTGCATTAAATCTGATTTCATTGCTTATTTTGTAACCACTGTTTTAAACAAGGATCCTTAAAATTGAGTTATCTTTAAATCTATTGCTATAGATGGTCACTCTTTTAGCTTTCAATAAATTATTGCCAGAGTACTCCAAGGCTCATTATTGGCACAAACGTTACTTTTGCTTCACACCAACGTTTTCTTCCCTTCCACTATTAATTCCTTTCAATGGTTATGCTGATCATAGTACACTTCATTCTGATATTAAGTTTCTTAGGACACTTTTTAAGCTTGACTTCAAAAACAACCAAAGGTTAATGCAGATGTCCCTAATAAGGACCTTCAAGTAAAAAAGGATACCAAATATCCGTCTAGTTTTTTGCCATAGTCTGCCAATACTCATTCCATACTTCTAAGAGGGTCTGCAACTTCCGAAAAGCTTGGATTTCACTTTTGATCCAAATTGTATTTCTGCCTTTCTTATCTGTATTCTCAGTATGTATCTGAAATAAATCCTCCTCTAGCAGCTCCCAACCTTCATGCATCCCTTCCAAACCTCTTAATCTTTAATTCTTATGATAATAAACTGTTTTCTATTTTACTTAAATCACTTACAGTATGTTAATACTTGGTGCGCTGTCCCATTATAAAAAACCTAATAACCATGTACATAATTCTTTTCAGATCATATTCCTACTATGTTGAAGTTTCAATGGAACAAAAAGATTGGGTACGGGTAGTGGACTACAGTCAATATTGTTGCCGTTCGTGGCAGTATTTGTACTTTGATACGAGGGTGGTGCAGTATATTAGGATAGTGGGGACACACAATACTGTAAATAAGGTATAAAATTTAAAATATTTTTATCTACAAGGTACATATGTTATGAAAACTATTCGACTGACTTATTTAAAAGTAAATGTTTAGTTGTCATTGAAATGTTAACTTACTTTTCAGGTGTTTCATCTAGTCACATTCGAGTGCATGTACAAACAAAAGATTCCTAAGATGGTAAACGACATTATCAGTCCAAATTACAATGTTGCCACGTTAGAAAAAAGTGCTGTCGTTATAGAGGGAGTAAGGTAAATGAATTATACATTTGTTAAAACATTAAATATATTAATGCTTAATGTTTTTAGTCGTGCAAGAAATGCGCTTTTAAATGGCGATACTAAGCAATATGACTGGGATTCCGGATACACTTGCCATCAATTGGGTTCAGGAGCAATATTAATACAGCTAGGTTTGTGTTATTTTTTTTATTTTTTATTTTAAATGAGTTCCTACTAGATTAGCACAAATTTGATGTTTTGGGGAATACTTGTGTACATGAAAATAGGTCCCCCTTACATATTTTTTTATTGACTAAAAAACCCTTTATACCTAAATAAAACTTCTGTTAAATATTTTTTTTAATACAAAAACTGGAGCCAAAACAATATCTAAGTGTTCAAAATATCTCATGACGTCACAGTGTACCAAAAAATATGTGCAAGGGACTTATTTTACCATACTGGCGCAGCACCATCGCCACTTTTTATTAGGATTAGGAGATATACATTTTAACATTTTTTTCTTTACTCCATAATAATATTTAAATTAGTTTTTATGTATTTTCACCACTTTTACTTTCATGGAGGCATCTCTTGATTGTGTTTCATTTTATAGGCATTAAAAAGAAAATAATTTAATTAGATAGATAATAAGTGTTATGATATAGCGTTTTGGTTATATAATACCAACGTTAAGCTTCAGGACGCGACTTTGTTTTTGCCATTATGGAGCAAGAAAAAAGAATTTAAGAAATAAGGTTTATTAAATCATCAGCAAAATATTTCTTAGTTGTTTATGCTATGTTTAAAATACATTACCTAACATAGTTTGCATAGAAACACCGGTTTATTGCCTTTTTTTATAAATAAATTTGACAGTTCACAAAATCAGTCATAGCAATCACTTCAAATTCGTCTAGATGTCATGCCGTTTAAAAATAACAGGGGTCATAATTAATGTTGTTTTATAAGTATCAATTCCTTATGTTAGTCTGGATCTTAAATTAAATTAAAGATAAATTCTTCTACCATGACAAAAACACTTTTACAGCACTAATCAATGGCAAAATGAGTTTTTTTTTATCCTCACAAGTAGAACGTATAGTTTTTTCCTCGCCTCAGCAGTAATTTTTCATCATCTTTAGTTCCAAAAAGCGTGTTTACATTACAAATACCACAATCACACCAAAATGTAAATAAGGTTGGGTTGTCAATGTTCTTATCTCGTTTATCATTTAGCTCGAGCAACTATTGCGAAACATGGAATTTCCAAAATTCGGAATTTCGATTAGCGCATCATGTTGTATAACCGAAACGCTACATCATAGCACTCATTATGTTTATTATTCCAAAATTCCAAAAAAAAAACAAAAGTTAGCTTTACTTATAAAATTTAATACAAAAACTATGATACTTTATGATTGAACCAAAAATGGTTTTTTATGTTCTATGCACCATTTTTTACAAGGTAGCACTGGTGGTTGCCGTCAAATTTTGGATACATATACAAAAATCATGTCTCGATTAAAAAACATGAGTACACCAGCGCCCCCTGCTAGGTGCTGATGTTGCTATTAACTTTAAAAATGCTCCTATAACGACAATCATGTCAAATAAGAGTCTAGGGAGTGCTACGGATTACAATATTGATGTATTTTTGTTATAGACATCATATTTTACCCGAAGTATTATTTGATGCACTTTCTTACTGTTATAATATGTAGTTGGAAAAAGACAGATATAGCAATTTGACATTTCGTAAATATTAAAAGAAATTATTTTTATTTGATTTTTTCTGTTTATCACTTTAATTATTGCGCTACGGAGAACCTAGAAAAGCGCTGGCTCCGAGCTTAATTTTAATAAAACCTAAAATTTAAAGCTCCAGATAAATTCCGGAGTGGTTAAACCTAATTTTAATTCGGGATATTCCGGGTAAATCCGGATCAAATCCCGGAATTTGCGTTTAAAATTTAAATGCTCGTCGTTTCGTTTTATGAGATGGAACCGTTAATGACACTAGCAAAAACGAAATGCATTTGATGACGCCGCCGATCTCGCCGGTTCTTGAGTTGTAGCGCTTTCGCACAGATGGCGCTCCGGGTAATGTTTTACCGGATTAAAACTAAAAAAGTGTTTTAAATTTCAAAGTTTTTATACGTTCATTATCGCTTCTCGGCCTCTTGGCTAAGATCAAAGTGTAGGCGCAGGGCAGGGAGGTCACCGTCGACGCCTTTATTGTAGGGACTCTTGGATCATGGGACCAGAACAACGAGGCAGCCCTGCTGTGCGGGG
>JAHBCN010005657.1:0-53783 GCA_019359885.1 Listronotus oregonensis | reverse complement strand
ACGTGCTATTTCCACTTTTTACAAACCCCGAACAGTCGAACCTGTTTGTTTGAATTGTCAATTAGAAACGTCAAAATCAGTAAAAATGAGTCGATTTGGTCATGTACACAATGAATAAATAGATAAAGAAATTTAAAAAAAACGATATCAGTTATAGTTTTAATTATGTTGCATGAAATTGAAAATTGTATGAAAAAAAAACCATTTTAATATTATAATACTCCCATATTTCTCCATTCTAGAAATATTCTCCCAACATACCGCTCGTCACGGACGTAGCTATAGCTTGGATAAGGGAGGGGTCCCCAAAGATGAAATTAATGCTTTACTAGAGAAAAAGCAAGTTGCCAAGGCTAGTAAGATACTCAATCTTAATCCATTCCTAGATGCCGATGTGATTCTTCGTGTCGGGGGAAGGCTAGAAATCGCATATGTCATTTAACCCAAACACCCTGCGATTTTGCATTCTCATAGTCACCTTAGCAAATTGGTTTTTAAGATACACATTGGAAAACCTTACACGGCGGAAACCAGTTAACATTAGCAAAATTCGGAAAAATGTACGGATCGTCAAGGGGAAAAAAACAGTCAAAACTAACATTGGGAAATGCATAAAGTGTATTCGATTCAAGGCCCAGACAGCCGAGCAATTAATGGGACAACTTCCGACAGCACGAGTTACACCATCACAACCATTTTTTCACTTTGGAGTTGACTACGCTGGACCATTACAAATAAAGACGTCCAAGGGCAGAGGCAGTGGGTACCCAGGTCGGGGGCAGTGGGCTTTGGTCTCTTTCTTAGAAAAAAAAAATCAAAAAAATATGATTTGTTCGTTTTATATACAAAAGGGAATTTTTCTGTATTATAACAATTGCGCAACGCGAAGGACAGAAAGATAGATAGCTTGGTTTGGGCACGCCGCAAAAGTGGGCGGCGGCGGCGGGGGGAGTACCCATTCCCCCGCTCCCCACTGGGGGACGCAACAGTGGCGTAGCTACACCCCCCCCGTGGCGGGGGGGTCCGAACGCGAGGGGGCCCGGGAGAGCCCCGGCCTCGTACTTGCCGCCTGCAAAAAACCCCGGGGTAAAATTATATGGACCCCTTTGTTAGAAAGGTTTGTCTTATAGCTTAAAAAAATTAAGTAATTTAGTAATTTTTAAATTTTATGTCTATAAAGAAAACTATATAATTTTACTTAAATATAATAAAACTGTATCATTAATGAACAGTAAAAAGAGTTCTTTAAAAATAAAACACACCTTTACATTTAAAGCGATTAATTAATTTGATGAAATGAAAGCTAGGAATAAAAGCTTTTAATAGTTTTAATTTATTTTTATTTGTTAGATCTCTAGTTTACTATATCAGTTGTTAAAGTTAGTGTTTGTGTTTTGTAAATTGAATATGTTTCTATTTTCTATTTGTCTCTTTCATTAGAGTTTGTATTTTAAAACATGTTTTTATATACAAAAAGAGTTTTTTTCTGTTACTTTAAATTGTTTTAATGTATTTTTGCATATTTTGCATTTTTGAGGGGCGTTTGCTCCAAAGTTGCAGGGGGGCCAAATTTTGTAGTTACGCCACTGCTAAGCAACTATCGTTTTCTACAATCGGCGCGGTGCATGTAATTTTTTTCTGTTGGACAATTAAGATGGATATGAAGGGGGTCCGTGTTCTTCGAACTCGTGGAATTATAAATAACAAGCTTTCATGAAAATTATCGGTAATTTTTCAGCACTCGTGGAATTACCCCCGAAAATATTTTTTATTTACTTACTTTATAAGTTGAAAATATTAAAACAATTTATTAAAGTGTACATTCTATAATATAATTAATTAATTTCAAATTCTTTTTTTTTCAAATTTTAAATCGCAACATTTCTTTTCAAAGTAAAAAAATCAAACAGTTTAAATGACAGTTTAAATAACAAAAAACGACAAAACTCGCATTACACACAGCCTTCTATTTATTTGTGCATAACGTACAAATAAATATTTACTCCGGTATAAGATTTTCTTACGGAATCCCCCACGTGCTTGAATTAATTGCGGGAAATTTTTTGAGTACATGAATTTTTAAAGAAAATTATCCCTCGTCGTTTCGCGACTTGTAATAATTTTCAAAAAATTCATGTACTCGAAAAATTTCCGGCAATAATTCATGCTCTAGAGAGATTTTATGTGAAATTTTTTTGACATACATACTAACATTTTTTTTTGACAATTATAAAATAAAATTATAATTTTCTACCAATTGTAGTAAAACAAGTAATTTACAACATAAATTAATGAGCTATGTTAAATATCGAAAAAAAATTTTTGCGCCATCACAATCGATATAGAAAAATATAAAGTATACGTCTTATTAAAATAAATACTAAAAATGTCAATATTCTATTACTTGTAGTAACTTAAAGTTTGAGTAAAATATATAAAATATAATGTAAATATACTATGATGTCTTATAATGTTATTGGCATGTAGCTATATACAATAAGTACAAATCAGTGTAAAAATTATTTTAAACACAATTTGGTAAAGATTTTCTTACTGAATACCACGTTAAATCCGGACATTTTTTCTCGCTTGGAAATATTTTTAGAAAATTTACGAGTTTAAACAAATTAAACCTCTTGTGGTATTACCAGCGAACACATTCCGTATAATTTTGTCCTATAATCTAATGGCTATTGGGGTTTATTTACTTATCATTTTTTAAAAGTTTAAGTAAATGACAAGACATACTTTACAATATACCTAGCCGCTTATAGTTATTTAACATTCTGGAAATTTTGAATCAAAATTTCTGATGAACCTGTATTTTTAAAAGTCCAAAAAGCTAAAACATTTTTATTTATTTAATGACAGTTTGGCCAAAGCAAATTTATTTTTTTAGAGCCACCATTGGTTCAATTTGGTTTACAGTCAAAAGGTTTCAAAAGCAGCTTTTTGCCCTATATTCACAAAAACCTACAAAAACCAACTGGTAACTGTTTCCATCGAGGATATGTCATCTCAAAAAAATAAAAAGTCGAAGAGAGCAAGTAAGCATTTTATAGGAACAAGCTAAGACATGTGTTTTTAAAGGTATTATAATAGAATATATTATAGACAGAAAGACAGTGAAATACATTTTAATTCTACAGAGTGGCCCAACTAAAGTGAAACTAGAGGGCAAAAGCCATAAATGTTTCTAAAGCAAATTAATAATTTCGTCAGGGTAAGCTAAAAGCACAGCTTCTAAAAGTAGCGGCAAAGGCCAACTTGTAAAATTTTGACGCTTTTGAAAAATTTAATAAAATAGCAGCGAAATATCTTTTACCAGTCCTTATAAATTTTTATATTAATTTTTATTCCTTATTTGAAAAACTCTGGGTTTGAACTAACATAATACCCTATACTCTTAGTTAGATCAGATGATTTTTGTGATTTTTAGAATAAAAAAGACATATCATAGTTTTCTTCTTCACTTTTTATTGTAATTGTTTAGTTATTATTATCGGTAAACTTATATCAAATAATTTAAGAAGGTTTTTGTAAAATTTATATAGTTTTAATATATATACTTAAGTCGGCAACATATGGAAAACTTTTTTATTATTAACGTTACAAAAAAAAAGTTACTCTTCATAAAAAGTTTTGTATGATTTAAAATCTAAAATGCAATCAACAGATATCATTTTTTATCGATCTTATACGAGGTATGTCAAAAAATATGAATTTTGCTCATGAGTAAGGTATCTTTATATTTCACAAGATCGAAAATTGTTATTATAAAAAATTGATCGGAATTAAAAACCATGTTTTATTTAATATGCAGTTCCTTCCTTCTCGTTGAAAAGTTTTTTTACAAATTTTATAGTACTTTCTACCAAATTTCGCTAAATAGAACTGACGTTTTAAATATCATTGTCAAACATGTGTTGTCAAAGCACAAGGGTGGTAAACTTAACAAGAAGTGCTGAACCCCATTCAATTTAAGCTCATATATGCCAATTTAAATGTCAATTCGATATTTGTGAAGTAATCGTTTTGCCTATTGCTTTGTATACAAGTAGTATAAAGTCTTAATTTTATTAAATGATATACAATACGTATGTATGTAGGTGTACATCCAAATTATTTTTTAAAAGTTAAATATTTAACAAAAATAAATAAAATAAATCTACCTTCTGGGCAAAACGGTGACGTCACAAGCATAACCTTATCTGAGGACAAATAGTAAAAATCAAGCACTCCTTGTTAAGATTACCACCCTTGATCAGAGCATTCTAGATTACATGTATAATAATAATTACTCTCTGACATTTCTTGTCAGAGCCTCCTAGGTGGGTAGGTTTAAAGTGAATGGGTATAACACCCTTCCACCGCGACCGATGTGTCTATTGTGGCTCCAAAGCATCCTAGATTACATGTACAATGAGATATGTCGAGAAAAAAACTATAAATTAATGCAACTGCATATTTAAACATGATTTTTAATTCTAAACAACTTTTCATAATACCAATTTTCGATATTGTGAAATATAAAGGTACTTTACTCTTGACTAAAATTCATATTTTTTGACTTACTTTGTATAAGATTGAAAAAATTCAATACTTGATGATTGTATTTTAAATATCAGAACATGCAGAACTTTTTATGAAAAATAACTTTTTTTTGTACAATTGAAAATAAAAAAGTTTCCCATATGATGCCAACTTTAGTAGACACACTGTATATAAATATAAAAGCAAAGGGTCACTTATCCATTCATTCATATACTGGCTAATCACGAAATCTCAAAACTACTTAACCTATGAGGATGAAATTTGGCACGAGGGTAGATTATGAGCAGGAGGTCGCTAACAGGATTTTAGAAAACTCCCCCTCTAAAGCGGTAGATTGGGGGTAAAAGTTTATGTCGAACTTTGTCATTTCAGGTCTTAAAAGTATGAAAATTAATATGTACGCTATTGACTACGATTTAAAATTATCTGTTTTAACATTTTTGGTAATTAGATCCCTTGGAGGGAGTTGGGGTTAAAATGGGGATAAGAGTTGGTTTAGAAAAAATGTCATTTTTAAAGTTGTAAATATGGGATTTGGTAATTAGGCCGATGTTTTCCAGAAATCTCGGAGACGCCAGCTAAAAAAGGATTTTGGGTAAATTCCATCCTAAAGAGGTAGAACAGAGGGGTAACATTTTGTACGGAATTTTGTCCTTTTTAAACTTTGAAGTATAAAAATTGGTATTTAGGCTATTAAGATTTATTTTTAGATTTATATGCTCATATTCTCAAAACTATTAAAGATAGATATATTAAATGTGGTATTTTTCTCAAGCTCCTAGTTTTTTTAGGTAATACAATATACAAGGTTTACCATTACAAAATTTTTATTTTACTATAAAATTTTTGTTAATGCCCATATTTCTAAAAGTATTAAATATAGACATATTTAATATCGCATGCTAGACTTTAATGGTGATACAATATACACGGTGTTCCAAATAAAAAAGCTATTTTACCATTAAAATCTAAAACACGATAATCAATTGTTTTTACTCTGGTAAACAGTTTTGGTTACAAAGGCAAAGATAAATCTAGGTATGTGTAAAAAAAATATTGGTCACAGGAGTTCCTTAAAAACAAGTTTAGGCGTTTAAATCTTATTGTAAAAATAATTTTATTGACTTTACCACACAAAATATTTTCTTTGTTATCAAACAATTTAACCCATAAATAAAATAAAATACTATCTCTGCGATTAGGCTACGACTCTTTATCAGTATTTTAAAAATGAATTTGCTGACCTTTGGATATTATCCGTTTCCCTTGTCTACACCAATGTATCATCTATTTCTACACGCTGATATCTTTAAAACCAATAATAATTGTAAACTTTGATATTCATTACTAATATAATACAGGATAAGATAAAGGGAGTAAAACTTGAACTCTTATAAAAAACAAAACACTTAATAACTGAACCCCTTACGGATAAGTGCATTTATATTTGAACGCAACAATTTTAGTGGTATAGTGGTAAGGGACGATATTTAGGAAAGGTAAGTTGCAATTTATTTAATAATTTACATAATAACTAATAACTACCAGTATTTTAGATTTATTATACTTAATGATAATATTAAAATTAAACAATAGTCAACTACCGTAACAATAAACAAAAAATAAATCAATCTAAGTTTTTACTGCTGACTGTAAGTTCTTTAATTAATTATTAGTTTTTTATACCTGCTCACTATGTTGCCTAAGAGTCCTTAAAAATTATCTTCTAGAGCTTGCATTGTATTTAAGATGCATTTTTAAAATTCTTAATCTGTTTTTTTCAAAACATTTTATTTTGTCCTAAATTTATTTTTATATCTTACCAAAAAATGCCCTTATATTTCTCCAGAGTAGATGATGTTTATCTTTTGTTAAATGACAATTTTTATATTTTGTATATTGCATTTCTGAAAGAAAATGTCAATTTATACAGAATACAAGTGACTCCAAAAAACAAAAAAATTAATTTTTAATTCCATTTAAAATGATGTACTTAAATTAACAATCAAAGATTATCTTGCTAAACTGAAGTAACCTCTATTATGTGTTGTTTTTTTATGATAAAGGACATATTAGGACAAAAAAACTACCAGCTTTCTGTAATTTAAGTTGTTTTTTTTACTTTAAAGTTAAAAGGTAGGATATTTTAGGCAGTATCGCTTATCATTGGCCACTAGCCTAACAGGGGATAACATTTATTTATTTTTGTAAACATTATTATACAAGAGTAATTAAAGCTACCGTCATTCCCCTTTTATGTACAAAATAATTTTTTTTACAATCTTAAATAATTATTACTTAACTTACTGTTCTTAAACTAAAAAAATCGTTAAAAATCAAATTATCGCTCTTCCTATAATGGAGTAAAGTAGGTTATTCTATTCTATTTGGGTTTTTAAGCTCTCTCTGCCTTGTTTTGGGTACAATGGAAGAGCAAATATTCCATTTTTGAAAAGTTATCCAGATAGAAATGCTTTGATTGGGTGCTACTTTTTTTTATTATTTTATATTATATTAAATATGATATATTATATATTTTATATATATATATATATATATATATATATATATATATATATATAAAAAAAAAAAAAATATATATCAGATGTGCAATTTAGATAAAATAAATTGTCCACCAAAAGTTTTTTGGTTAGTTCTAGATTAAGTTTTAGGTATTGGTTAATTAGTTTTGGACATTGTATATTTTATTTATATTTATTAATTGGCCTCTTGTAGTAATTTGGATATTTGTAATATAAAATATTTAATATTTTTAGATGCCCCCTCCATGCTTTCTCGACTTATCTCCACCAAATGCCGAGTTACAAGCTATCGCTGCAAAGGAACTCAGAGAAACCCCCGAGGTTGTAGCAGCTGCGTTAGCTGAACTTCGCGAGTTACTAAAAAATGACGACAGTATTTATTTTAAAACTGATGATGATAAAGTTTTAATTTGGTATTTAAGACCATGCAAGTTTTATGCTAAAAGTGCATACGAACTGGTAAGTTATAAAGTAGTTATAAAAATATTAGAAACCCGCAACACTATCAGAAGAATTAATATTTATGAGGTTTTACAAAGTATACTGATTTAAAAAATTGGGTCCAAAAATAAAGAAAAGGTTTTTTTTATGCCAATGCTTCATAAAGGAATATGTTTTCGTATTTTAAAAATAACTGATATCTATAAAAAATATTGTATGTAAATGTAAATACAACTCTTTTTAACCTGATAATAATAATCTAAAATTAAAACTATCAAAACTATAAAACTATAATTAAAACTAGCAAAATAAATAAAAACTTATTTTTTTTAAACATTTATATTTCCGAAAAATATTTCATATATATATATATATATAAAATTATTATATTTTAATATATATATATAAATAACTCATATATTATATATAATTATAAATTTTATTTTAGTTATATATATATTATTATATATTTTAATTTATATATATATATATATATATATATATATATATAATATATATATATATATATATATATATATATTATATATATTATATATATATATATATATATATATATATATATATATATTATATATATATATATATATATATATATATATATATATATATATATATATATATATATATATAATATATATGTAACATCCCATAACTTTTTATTTATTAAAATTAATTTTTTAAATTTTATTGATGCACTTGTTATAAGGACACACTTTTAATTACTAAATAAAACCATTTTTTTTACTTTTGGTTTAACCGAAAGTAAGCCTTAATTTAAAATATTTAATAGCACCCTGTAAATATTTTTGGACTACTTGATCCATCTTAAAGTTCTCTTTTTAACCATGTATCACACTTGTCCTTTTATTTCAAAATGACTGCCAAAATCGATTTTTTTCTCAAAATGTTAGTAGGCCATGACATGATAATTACAAATTATCGATGCATGTTAAAGTCTTGCGAAGTGTGAAGAATAAGGTGTAAAAATACTTGTGATTTTGTTACTTTTAATCTAATTAAAAAGAGTTAGGAATAAAGTTTAATTTTTAAAATTTTAGAAATGCATTTTTTAACGCCTGATATCTCATAATCCAAAATAGGAAACTTTAATTTTTATTTGTTTTAGATCAAACATTTACTATTTCCTATAATTTATCAAAATTAATATGCAATCACAAATATTTTTTTCTACAACCGCGCGAAAAGTACCATGTTTGCGCTTCAAAAACAAAACACAAAGTTGCACTTTTCCGAGGGGCAAGCGTTTTTTTACTTTGTCGCTCGCCGAGCGACAAAATACTTTGTCGCGCGCTGAGTTATCAAGGAAACCGTAATAGAAATACGTCAAATTTGACACCACAGTAGGCGTTGAACGGTAACTTCATCTGAAATTGTCATTAAAAATTGTGAGAATTGCACCTTTTCCTTTAATATTGTAAATAATAAGAATAATGACTAGATCTTATATAGATTTAGGTAATAATTATATAAAGATCTAAATATATACATATTACAATAATTATTACAATAAATAAATTGGTATATTAGCCACGGTTTTATTAAATCTGTTTTTATTAACTACTTCACCTTTGCATGTTCCGTTGAACGTTTAATAGTGGTAAAATGCAAATTACCAACTTTATTTATACAGAATAATAAAAGTTTATGTTCGAAAAGTCCCTACATCGTTCTGACGGAGTTTTCTTCCACTAAAAGTGGTAGAAATGTACTTTTTTATAAATAATTGAATTTTATATTCTACGTCATATAACTATGTATATTACGACAAATCAAGTGATAAATAAAGCAAATGACAAACTTTAGTTATAGAAAGTAATTAAAAACTAGTTATTATGATTACAAACTCTAATTTTCTAAACTTTTCATTATACTAAAGATAGTAGAAATGTATATTTAGTAAACAATTTGCATTATCTATAAATTAAATTGATGTCCAAATTATCGCTTTAAATAAAATACAAAACAACCAACTTTAGTTACGAAAAACAGTTTAAAAATTGGTTTGTCGATATCCTTTTATTTTTTATTAATTTTGTACTACTAAAGGTGGTAGAAATCTATTTTTTCTGATTCAAACTGATTATATTTATAGCTTTCACATAACACAGGCGAGTATTATGTTTAGATATGATAGGAGGCCATGCTTGCCGCTGCTGTCAAGAAAAATAAACAAATGATTATTTGACGTATCAAAAAGTTTTTTATACAGCTATTGGTGTTTAATAAATTGATTGTAATAATTATCTGATAATGGACAGTTCTAAAAAGTATAAAATATGTAATTGTAAAGAATTGAGCCATGTCCAAATACGCCATTCCAGTTTAATATACTTAACTGCGCTAATTGAGAACTGCGACCAACATCTTTCGAAAAATGGTTTGTTCAACAGCATTCAGAAGAGTCTACTACAAATTTCGACCAAATATTACAATATTCCCAAAAAAAGAATGAATAAAATATTTCAAAATATTACATATATGTTATCAAACACAGACATTTAATACCGAGTAGTAATTCGCCTGGTTTTTCACCACTAAAAAAGGAAGAAGTATTAGAAGAATTCCAAAAACATTTAGATATTGTTACACAGAAATTAAAATCATAACGTAATACAGTAATATGTAAATAACTAATTAAGAGGGTACTAAATAGTTTTTTTATTGTTTTCTTTTGCAGTAAATACCTACTACTGAAAAAACATTTTTACAATAACACACATCTGTAGCGCAAAATGATGCTTGCACGTTGAAATGTGAACTGTCAAATTTGAGGTTATATCAATAATCATTAATTTTTACCAATTATTTTATAAAATCTGCGGTTATAGAAAAAATCTTGTGTGTAATTCGAGCGCAAGCGCAAAGTGACATTGTCGCTCTCGCGAGATAGCCGTTATATATATCTCGCTCAGAGCGACAATGTATCACTTTGCGCTCTTAATACACAAATAGCTATTTCACCTTATTTTTCACATTTCAATGCCTTTTGCATGCTGATAATTTGTAATTGTCACATCATGGCCTACTAAAATGTTGCGAAAAAAAAACAATTTAGGCAGCCATTTTGAAATCAAATCACAAGTGTGACACATGCTTGAAAAGACAATTTTGAGGAGGATCAGGTAGGTTAAAAATACATACAGGGTGCTATTTAAAATTTAAAAATTAGGGTTACTTCCGGTTAAACCGGAAGTGAAAAAATTGGTTTTATTGAGTCATTAAAATCATGTCCTTATGACATATGCATCATCTTAATTTCAAAAATTAATTCTTATAAATAAAAAACTTATGGGCTGTTACACGTCCCCTGTGTCACCCGGTATATTTCTGGAAATTTTCCATCACTACATACACACAAATTACAAAAATTTATTTTTGTAATTTGTTATATCTTCAGTCCTTATAAAAAACGTTGACTTCTGCTCATACGAAAACCAAATAAAAATATTTTATCAGTTGGTTACAGAATAAACAAGTCTGGAAATAAAGAATCTAAAACGTAAGATGTTATTTTTTTAGGTATTAACACAAAGTGATAAAAACACTTTCAGTACCACTTACAGGCTTTTAAAAAATATATACTTATAACTTATCAAATAGGTAATTTATTAATACATTTTAAAAGTACATTGTTTTTATTTATCTTAAATTAAAATGCAAACGTTAGAATTATCAGTTGTAATATTTTTTTAAAAAAATTTATCTGTAAGCGACTTTGCTGCAAGATATAATCCAATTCAATGTTATCTTTATTATTGGGAGCGATTAGGGCAAAGGTTACTGTGTTAATCTATATCACGAAAGATACCGGGTTCAACCTGGAGCTACAACAAACAACTTTTTTAATTGGGCGTCAACTAATATTGCCCAGTAAAGTCCTTTAAGCAGGATTTTTTCAAAACACTATTTTAAAGGACTGTTAAATGGCGATTTACTGTATATCTTACCTATAAGAACTTCGACACGTAACAATAAATCTACACCTTCAGCTAGTATTTACTAGAAATGTGTATGAATAAAAACAAAAGTTTTAATACATGAAAAAAAGCACAGAAGCCTCGAACTTCCTACTTTTTTTGCTTCTTTATCCCTTAAGTAACCAGATAAGAACCCTTGAAAATCCCAATTTTTTCGCTTTTTCATCCCTAAAGTAACTAGACTGAAATAAACCTGCTGTCCACAGAATTCTTTTTTCCTCCTAAATACTTGCATATTTTTAACCCCACCTCTCGCTTCAGTAAGGCACTAAGAATTTAAGCGACTGTTCCAAGGTAAAAAACAAAAATCTTTTCTTCTCCTTTAAAAAAAGCAAGGTCAACCGCCAAAGAGCTAGCAAATGATTTCACAAGCCGGAACTAAAAGTGCATGTATTAGTATCCATAGTATTTTTTTTAAACTAGTTATAACGGGTTTCAGGCATTTTTTTCTGGATATCAAATGCGAAGGAACATTTGAAATTTGCTCCATATTAGGCCCTCTTATCTGTTACTTAGAAAATTTCTTTATCACGAAGGTTAATGTATACCAAAATATTTTTAAAGGTGTTATGTATCCGGTATTGAAAGAGAATCGCTAAAATGCTCAAAAATTATCAAAGCAATTAGAACTCCATATTTTGAAACATTCGAAAAATATGTTTAAAGCAATATTGCAGTTCTTTAAACGAAAAGACGATTACCAAAAAATCCAAGCTGGATCTTCTTTTTTAAAAAATATTTTCCATGGAAGCTTTAATGATACTTTCTTTTTATACTCTTTAATTGTTCCATTTCAAAAATATTTATTTAATTTTTTTTTATTTCTAGCAGCATACATAGGGTGATTTTGAACTTATCCCAAAAAAATGGAACATACTCATTAGGCTACTGGAAGCACAATATAGCTTTTAAAAGAAAAGAAGTTGTTAAAGTCGTGAAAAGGTGTAATTTTTTTTTCTAGTAAATTAAAGCGTCAGCATAACGATTTATTTTACGTAAATAAAATAAGATTTAAATATATTTGTATGTAATAAAGTATTAACAACTTGTAGGATGTAGGTACCGCATAACCTATAACTGTTTTAACAAATGCTCAAAATTTCGCAATCAGCAACTCGCTTACCAAGTTAATTATGGAACCTACCTTACTTTCCCAGGGTTCCCACCCATGATTCTAACCCCCTAGATCTCTTTCTTACTTCCACCCCCGAACCCTACCAAGCATCAGTAATCGCTCCCCTTGGTCGCTCAGATCATGGTTTGGTCACTGTATCATACTTCACACATTATGAGACAACTAAACGCATGCCACCACGAACCGTCTGGCACTACAACTCGGCCCACTGGGATGGTCTGAGAGATTTCCTTGTCACCTATCCTTGGATTCCTACCTGCTTTTCGACTCATGATCCTTCCGAAATATGTAAACAAATTACCGAAACAATTCAACTAGGCATTGAGAGCTATATTTATTATATCAAAAAGAACCCCATAACTTTAAATTAGAAACCGTGGTTTTCTAAATCCTGTGACAAAGCCAGAGTTTTAAAAATTTAAGCCCACAAAAAGTTTTTCCAAAACCCTAGTCCCTAAAAACTAAAGGGTTGCATCGAAGCAAGAAATCAGTATAATCAGAAGCAAAAGACCGTTTTAACAATCGGATATAAGATAAAGTTCTCTTTTGCTCGAATGGCAGTATATCCTTTTTGTCCTTTGCCAAAAATATTAGTTAAAACTTGTGCACAAATTCTTTTCCACCTCTAATCTTTGAAGATGAAATTGTTTCTACCTCTAAAGGAAAAGTCAAACTATTTGCCAAATAGTTTGCTGTCAATTCTACCCTTGATCCTCCCATTAATCTTCCTCTTCCAACAGTTACCCCTGTTCCTTATCAAATGTCCGATATCATTTTTAGAGTCAAACAGATCAAGCGTGTTCTTTCTTCTCTTAATACTACAAAATCGTCTGGGCTGGATGGCATACCAGCAATCGTCCTAAAAAAATGTGTTCCCGAGCTTGCACCTATCCTAACTAGCTTGTTTCGAATCTCTTACGACACGGGCATTTTTCCGGAGAGCTGGAAAGCTGCACGTGTCCCCAAGAAAGGATTCAAAACTCTCCCTTCTAACTATAGACCTATATATCTCTTTTTTCTGTTGTTTGTAAAGAAATGAAAAATTAATTAATTACTAAATCTTGATGTATCTGAAAAAACACAAGATCTTACATGACAAATAGTATGGTTTTCCTTTGTCTCCCACAACTGGAACAAGTTCCTTAAGTTTTATGGTGAATCCCAGACCGTTGCTCTTGACATATCTAAAGCTTTCGATCAGGGCTGGCATAATGTGCTTCTTAACAAGCTTCCTTCTTACGGTCTTCCAGCTAAACTTTGTTTTTTGATCTCCAGTTTCCTTTCTAATCGACATACATCAGTTATTGTAGAGGGTCATTCTTCCAGCTCCTACCAAATTAATGCTGGGGTGCCTCAGGGCTCAGTGCTGGCATCCACGCTGTTTCTTCTACACATTAACGATCTTCTCCCTTCCACAAACAACCTTATTCATAGTTTTGCTGACGATAGTACTCCATCCAATTTCTTAAGCCAACCAATAAGCCTGATTTGGAAATCACGCGTAGGACAATGCAGATGTCTCTCTCACAAGATCTCAAACTTATCTCGGATTGGGGCGCCAAAAATCTGCTGTCGCGAAAAAAGTCGGCCAATGCTTATCCGTTACATATAAGCGGCCAAGTTCTGCAGAACAAAGAGTCGTTTTATCTTGTCGGCGTTACTTTTGAGAATAATCTCAACTGGCAAAAACACATTACATCCATAGCCTCAGCAGCTTCAAAAAAGCTTGAATTCCTCTTTTAAGCCGAAAAGTATTTCTCTTCTTCCAATCTGTATACTCTGTATGTGTCCTAAATTAGACCCTTTTTAGAATATTGTTCTCATGTCTGGGGAATGGCGTCTCCTACAACACTTAGCATTTTGGACTCCATTCAAAGAGGAGATCTTCGTCTTATTAACGATCCCATGCTTACAGAAAAACATCCTATGGAACCTGCTACCCGCAGAAGTTTTTCCTTCCCCTCCCAGTCTCCAAATATTTAAGTCCCGCGTGTGAACAAACACCTTCTCACTGTACTTAAGACACCTACGGTACGTTAGTACTGAGGCCTCATCCTTCGTGGACTGTCCAAAGATACAAACAAAATGTTGTCCAGTGATTTGAATAAAAATAAAATAAACCTCAATAAAGCCTTTAAATGAAAGACACATAGATTTAACCCATACTGTGTCCATCACTAACTCTTAAGTTGGTATGAACATTTGATGACTCTTGCCATAAGCATAACAAAAGCAAAAAAAACAAACGTTAAACATAATTAAAATCTAATAAAGTATACAAATACCAAATGTTGAACGCAAATTCACTGCTTAAATGCTGGGCTATTACGCGGCTTAGATGCTACAGTCGCCCAACTTTTTGTTTAATTCTATATTCGTTGTCGTTAAATCAATCGCCTATGATATTAAACTTTATTACCAGTATAATTACCTTTTAAATTTTAAATCGCTTTGGTTAGCCGTACAAAATAAATGTAAATTTACGTCTCTTCCTCTATCATTGTCATGAGTCTAATCGTTCGGTGGAAATTATATTTCATCTACGAAAGTCCATTTCTTCAGTAAGAAACGCCATGCCATTTTTTTATGTTTTTAGTATAGTTAGTTACTAAATCATGGTGTTTCTCTTAATCACAAAATTAAAAAATAAGTAAATAGATCGATTGCTTTCATTGTTCTATTGCTTTATAATATTTTTTATTGTGCACTTTAATTTTGGTAGGTCCATAAGCGCTAAGCGCACGGTCTTCTGTTTGATTTTACTTGTGTCAGTAAAATCGAGCAAGTTTCATTTGAGAATAACGTAAGGATAGCACATGAAGATTAACTTAGAGTCTAAGTGCTAGGTAATGTGGGTGCCGGATATTCTTTAACCCATTTATTTCCCCCCATTTCCATCATCGATATCCAAGTACCGGAACACTGTCTTAGATAAAATTTTAAGAAGTACCATTTGTCTTATTCCGCTTTATGGAATAAGCGCAAACAAATTTATGTTAACAAACACACACAATATAAATCTTTATCACATAAAATTGGACTTTTTGTATTTTAAAATCATATATATATTTTTTTAATATTACCATGAATATGTATTCTTTTTTTTTTCGTAAAAAAGTGTATTTTAGAGA
The DNA here is from genome assembly GCA_019359885.1 of Listronotus oregonensis. Classification (NCBI taxonomy): domain Eukaryota; kingdom Metazoa; phylum Arthropoda; class Insecta; order Coleoptera; family Curculionidae; genus Listronotus; species Listronotus oregonensis. The sequence goes on along the minus strand of JAHBCN010005657.1, from coordinate 37,960 downwards.
ATATAATCGTTATTCTAGAGAACTATGTACCTAGTAAAACTTTGGAGCTCGTTATTAAAAATTGTAAAAAAAATTGGCCAATGTAATCCTTAAACTGCTTATTTAAAGTTATTTTTTTTGTTTTTTTTCTTAAAACCCCTTGTCAAACATTGCTAAAACGTTGATGTGATGATGAATAATGTTCCAGACAGAGATTTATCGTTGATCATAGGTTGACTCTCTTGACACAACAGTAAAATAAAAATTACCTTTTTTACTGTAACATTAAAAAAAACATGATCGTAATTTTGTGATTTCTCTAATATTTTTTACGACTTGATCCACTGGGCAATTAACGCCTACGAATCTAAATTTAAAAAGTAAAATGGCAAACTGCATATTATGTACAACCAAGATTATTAATTATAGTTATTATAACTTATTATTTTTGGATTAAAAGCAGTTTAGAGTAAACAAATCGCGTTTTGCTTTTTATTTACATTTACAGACCTAATCCTATTGATTATTTAAACAGGTAAACAGTTTTCCTATTTTAAAAATACTTTTGTAAATTTGGTATTGTTAAAGTGACTAAAATTTAATTAGTCGCAAATTAAGTTTTGTGTCCGTTTGCTTCCTTGCAAAGACTACATGTTAATGCTTCGAATCGTTCTGTCTCAAAAAGTTATGTGGTCAATGTGCTGTTGTCACTGTCAAATCAGTGTTGTCAAATATAATGAAGCCATTAGTAACTTTATTATTAGTAAAATACAAAATTCTTTGCAAAAAAAACAATTGGCAATCGAGTTTGATTGTAAAATAGTATTATTTTAAATGGAACACTCTATATATTGTATTACTGGATAGAGAAACGGTTCGATGAGAACTGGAAAAGAACAAAAGCCAGACAATCAAAGGCTATTATTGGGGCAGACTTATGGAAGGACCTACCGATGAGCATAAAGGACTTCAATAGGGTGCAAATGAGAAACCTGACAGGCATACTGACAGGTCATTGTAGAAACAGACACTATCTCAACAAGATAGGAAAAAGTGAGACAAGTACATATAGATGGTGTGGAGAGAAAAAACAGGACGTCATACATATACTTAGAGATTGCCCAGCACTAGGGCACATCAGCGGGAAATGTCTAGGTACGGCATGGCTGGACCTAAATGACATAAGATTACTACTACTAACAGGACTCGCATCACTAGGGAGGAAATTGGGGCTCTAGTAAGCAAAATGACAGCTCCATATGAGTGTAAAAGGAATGCATACATAAGGGACAGTACAGGGTGACGGAATCTGTGTATGATTAAGGGTTGGTGTAGAGCAGGGGTCTCCAAACTACGGCCCGAGGGCCACATCCGGCCCGCGGACAGATTTCGTCCGGCCCGCGGAGAGCTAGCATACCTGAAAACTCTTTTTAGAGAACAAATAATTTTTATAGCAAATTAAATTTAGTTTACTGAAGTATTCTAATTTTATGTTGAATAATTATTAATATGACATCTACATTGATATGGTCATGGGCTAACTCCGCTAACTCATAACATTCTTGTAGGCTTATTGTTATTGTTTTTGTGATAAGTTGGATAAAGAAACACAGAATTGTAATGAGTAAAGACATGTATAATATGCAGAAAATTTAACTTCAGTATATAATAACTAACAAATTATTGAAATGAATCCAACTAAAATTTTATACATTTTAAATAATCACATAACTTATTACAAACATAATGACATATGAAATACTAATGAGATTTATATAATTGAGATTTTCCACTGACAATAGTTTGTAGTTGTGGACTAATTTTACTTGTACCAATTATTAAAAGAGATTTAAGATGCTCATCAGTTAATTTCGATCTGTAAACATTTTTTGTGTACTTCATTTTGGAGAAGGTTTTCACATGTTTTAAAATGTGAAAAACATTTACTTCGTAGTTGTGATTGAAACGGTCTCAATTTCTTCCGGAATGATTTGATATTAGTGTATAAATCAGGAAGATGCTGGTTTTCTCCTTGCAATCCCAAATTCAGTTCGTTCACATGTTTTGTCAAATCAACATAGAATGCTAACTTCCACAGCCATGCGTTGTTTTGTAATTCAGTAAGAGGGCGATGCTTTTCATTCAAAAAAATTTCGATCACTGCTCGAAGTTCAAAAGAGCGCTGAAGGATTTTTCCACAACTAAGCCAGCGTACGGCAGTATGATAAGGTAAGTCAGTTTCTCCAATCTCTTCAATAAATTGTCGGAATTGTCGGTGATTCAGCCCAAAAGATCTGATAAAATTAACAGTTGATATGACTGGTTTCAGAACGTCAGACATATCCAAACATTTTCCGCACAAAGACTGTTGATGAATGATACAATGTAAGACTAATGGTTTTGAACCACCGTCATTTTCTACAGCCTTTGACGCAAGAGCGACCACTCCTTTATCTTTCCCACTCATGTTTTTGCCTCCATCAGTTGTAATACATTTCAAGTTTTTCCATCAAAGGTTCTTTTGATTAATGGCCATTTCAACTCCTTTAAAAATATCTGTACCAGTAGTTGTGCCATGAATACTATACATATCAAGAAGTTCTTCGTGCACTTCATAGCTTTTATCTACTCCTCGAATATAAATCAACACCTGAGCAGTATCTGACACATCCGTTGACTCATCCAAGGCCAAAGAAAACCACTCAAAATGTCCATTTTTGTCGAACAGTTGAGAGGATATATTTTCAGCGATGTTTTCTACCCTTCGAGCCACAGTGTTTGCTGACATACTGACAGTTTTTAATAAATTTACCTTTTCAGGGCACATTTCTTCGGCTACTGCAATTATGCATTCTTTGATCATTTCTCCATCGGTGAATGGTTTTCCACGTTTTGCAATTTCAAGAGCCACACGAAAGCTGGCACGAGTTGCAGCCTCTTGTTCAGTTTTGAGTTTTGTAAATGAAGATTGCTGCGATTTCAATCCGCGCTGCATAGCTTCGAATTTTTCTGTCCGCAAAGTTCCTGTGTATTTTGAGTAATTTTGAAAATGCTTTGTTTCATAATGACGTTTAATGTTATATTCTTTGAGAACGGCTATGCTTTCATTGCAAATCAAACATAGCGCCTTGTTACTGGACTCAATTACGAAATACTGAATGTTCCACTGATCTTTGAATTTTCTGCATTCACTATCAATTTTTCGCTTCTTTTCCATACTACTAATTCACACACAAAAGCAACAATTCAAATCAAAATACTGTTATAAAGATGTCTTAAACTTAAACACGCACAAACACGTTTTAAGGAGGTATGCAATATTTTATTTAACAACAGTGTCATAGGAACTGACTTGTGGTTGCGCCACTAGCTTTCTTATATATTCCAATTACTGCCATCTAGAAGTGAGTGGAAGACACCAGAACTTTCTCGAACCAACGAGATTATTCTGTACGTGCTATTAGCGCCATCTGTTAGCGATAGAAGGTACTACCTATTTCCGCTTGTGTCCACCAGATGTCGTGTCACGTTACTCCTCATGGCTCGTACTCTACGACTAATCTAGAAATTACAGATAATGACAGGAAAATTAATAATATGCAGTGTTGCCGTTTTGCGGACTTTAGTCCGATTTGCAGCCTTTTTTAAACGTTGTGTACTTTTTCGGACTTTTTTTTTCATCAGTGGACTATTTCACTTCTTACCACCGGCAACAATGATAATATGGTTTTGGCCCTCGGAACTTACTGGAGTAATCAGTATGGCCCTAAGGCTGGAAAGTTTGGAGACCCCTGGTGTAGAGCATAATGGCCTTAGGCCTCAGTGCTCAGGGCCCCAGTGAGGGAACTCCCATGCTACGATAGATAGATATATAGATAGATATTGTATTACTATTGACTTGCTTTTAAAGACCTTAAAAAATTACATTTGGTATATCTATGTTTAATAGTTGCGTAAGTATGGGCATTTAAATCTAAAAAATACTTTTTAATTTTCATTTTATCTACGCAGTGAGCTTACTGCTGTAGATACAATGAAAATTAAAAATTATATTTTGGATTTGGATGCCCATATTTCCAAAACTATTTAAAAGATGGATATCAAATGTAATATATTTTTTTAAAAGGTCTATTTAATGACTATGCAATATATGCGTCCATTTAAAAAATGCTATCTTTCTATCAAAACTTAATATCAATCCCCATACTTTGAAAGTATTAAAAATAAATATTATTACTCTAAGTCTACATTAACCTAAGGTATTGTTAGGACTTTTTCAGACATTTTGTTTGGATAATATACTTCATAAATAAAATTATATTTGTTAAGTTCATTGCATCCTTTGATAAACAGCTTACTCACCTTGTATACATATACTTTCGTTACAGATGAAGAGAATTGCAGATTTTAAAGAAAAGCACAAAGCTCTTTTGGATAATCTTCTCCCAAGCGATGAAAAAGAAGCTTTCACCGAATACGATGTGGTAAACGTACTAAAAGACAGAGATCACAAGGGAAGGCGAATACTAATAGTACGTTGTGGTGGTAAGTTATTTTAACATTAAAAAGTATCAAATGTGTTAATGATACACCGCACGTAGGCAATGACATTATTTTTAGTCAAAATTACCGTTAAAAATTAAATTTTTAGTTAATAACCATGGTTACAATAACAAAAATGTGTTCAATTGGTTCAAAAATTCAGTAAACATAGTTATTTACAAGTTGTTTTTCTTAAGCAGTAAACAAAATAGCAACAAAAACCAACTCAACTTTAGCCAAAAAATTGGTTTTCTTATTTCGCAAGATTCAAAGAAAACTTAAAGACATTTCTAAGAACTAGTTTTTGTATCTAATAAAACAAAATCACAACTACCTAGAAAAAAGGTTATTTCTTATTTAACAATAAATTTTTTATTATAATTGATAAAAGGTGATTGTCTTTGTGTAACTATACCAATAATAAGTGACGTAGGCAATGGCATTATTTTTAGTCAAAAGTAGCGTTAAAAATTAAATTTAACCTTATTTTATCGTTCTTTGACATTGTTTTAATTGTAAGCGACAACTACGAAAGTTTTAGGCTGGCCGTCCACTGGATGCGTAGTCGTACGACCTACTGGCCGTGCGTAATTGTCCGTATATGTCCGACTAATCCCTCAAAATGGAAAGGCGTTAAACGGCGTCGATTGCCTACGACTTCGGTCGGACAACTTCAACCTACTACTACATCCGACTTGCGACTAGTCCCGTTTGGATGGGATTTGTCGGATGAATTTAAACGCCTTTTTGTCAGTATTTTTAAGAATCTTGAACTAATATAGAATATGAATTGCGAAAAGCTAATTAGCATGGTGAGAGAGCGGAAACCATTATGGGACATGCTAGATACAAGATATTACTCTAAAGATGTCCAAAGGAAATTGTAAATATTTTTGTCTTTTTCTGGTTAATTTTCCTCTTAAGAATGAATTTTCAAAAATATATATATCCTTTGGATCCATTTTAAAAACACCAGGCACAAATGCAAAATACTATACAAAATATCGTACGAAAATAAAAACTAGTCGGTACTAATGGACGACCTACAGTCGTACAAATTTGTACGATCTAAGTCGTCTATGTATATTCTCACGACTATAAAGTCGTACGACCGTACGACTACGCATCCAGTGGACGGCCAGCCTTAGGGAAGCCGCTGATATTTTTCATAAAAGGCATCTTAAAATATCTGGATCTTATTAAACCGTAGAGTACAGAATGACAAAATTTAAAAGTAATGGATGGGTGGTAAAAAATTCAATAAAAGAATTTAGGTCAAAGATGATGGAAATTTGACCTACAAATTATCCAAGCTGTTATTGAATATCTCTAAATTTCCTTGAAAAATGAAAAAAGATCTGAAAATGAACGACGCTCTATTTGTAAATTCACTGCTTTTTAGAACTCAAAAGAGTTCTTAAAGTTAATTATTTTAATTCCTTTCAATCTATCTGGATTTTATTTTTTAGCTTAGTATCAAGAAGTGCTTAAATGACCCGTATCTTTAAAGAAAAATATTTTTTCGTTACGAAACCACACGACATATTTTATATAATCAAGTGATAGGTTTATTTTTTTGGGGTAATATAACGTTAGATATTTACCTTCTTTGAAAAATCTGTTTTCTGACTTTACTAGTATTAAATGGATTTTATTTGGCATTTGAAATACTTTATGGTAACAGCATGGCGGTGCGCCATTCTAAAGTTCAACAGTGTTAACGAGTTTCTTTAGCAAATATTAAAGTGGGTATTACACGACACTCTTATTTATTGTTACAAGAAATTGCTAAAATTTCATTAATATTTTGTGAATGCAGTGCGTTTTACATGGCCGAATTTAAGTTTAATAAGTTATAACAATATTCGGAATTATCAACCAACAAAAATATTAGATTTAATAATAGAAAATAAAAAAATATTTTATTATAATAAAAGAATAAAAAAAAACACAAAACTGACTTTAGATGTTATAAACAAAATATCAGTGCAAAGCATCGGCAGAAAATTAACAACTTTAAAATGTTTAGTTTGACAGAGTTTGGCAAAACCAGTTTGATATAAAATATTGGATTTTACCAAAGTTGCACCAAAAGAGTAGAACAAGTTGTATTAGCCACAATTTATTCCACAATATATTGTAAAAATAAATTAAGGTAAAATTTTCATTTTATTCGACACAAAATAAATTGTAACAATTTATTGTCCAATAAATTTTGCTAAAATATGCCGTGTAAAGTCACATAAGGGAAGTTGGAAAATAAGATTTATTTATTCAAATTTATTTGTTTTTTAGGTGGCTGCGATTTACTTATTAGAAATAAAAGATTATTCTAAATAATTTCATTAAATACCTTTTCCTTAAATCTTGCGAAATAAGAGTACCTTATTCCTGGTGAAAATTTACGTTTTTGTCGCTACTCTTTGTAAACGGATCTACGACAATTCGACGCGGACAATTGGTCGCGCGACAAATCGACGCGGCAAATATGGCGCGACGGCAATTCATCGCAGCGACAATTCGACGCGGTTAAATACGACTCATTTAGAATTCAACGCAGACACAATTGGTCGTAGAGACTCGGCGCGTTATTTAAAAAGTAGGCTTTTTCTAAATAATGCATTTAACGTACAAAAAGCAAATCATGGGTCTTTTCTAATACGTCTCTGCATGTTTACGTCTGATATATAATTGGGGAAAATAAAAAGTCGCTTTGCTTACCAGAACTAACCATTACCGACTAGAACTTAGGGCTTTTGAATTTGTCTAAATTATCCCTACTTAGAAGATATTAATTTGATATTTTCTATAAATATTGTAATTACATTAATCTTCATTTAGGTATCTTTATCTTTTCGTAATATCGTTTGTTTTTTGAAATGGAACTTTCTGTATATTATTTAGCCGTTGATAGATATTGCTGAATACTATACAGGGTATCTTGGGGCACAAATTTTACAACGATATTTCTAAATATCACAACGATATTTGTCATTGTCAGCGTCGAATTCTGCTGCGTCGAAATGCGATGTGACGGATTGAGGCATGCGACGAATTGTCGTACGTCGAATTGCCCGCGACGAATTGTCACGCGTACACCTTTGTAAACTGCTGGTATTTCTAAATTTTTTCATAAGGATGTTTCACTTTGTTATAATGCAGAAATTATCCATATCAAAGTGATTTTGTTTCGACCCTCAGTAAAAAAATCATATGCTGTTTATCTATAGATCTGGCTATGCTTGTACCCTTGTAAAATTAAATAATACAGAACTGAGGAATACGTAATACCGTAAATATGGGTTTTAATAAAAAAACAAATATAACAGGTTTTCTAACAGCATTTAGATAATAAAATCATCATATTTTTTATTAGCTTTATGGGACCCATCTAAAGTAACTACCGACCAAATCTTTAGAATCTTTTACCTAATCCATGAGGCTGCGCTCCTTGAAGAAGCAACACAAATCAATGGAGTTGTAGTGATTATGGACTATGATGGTTTAGGAATGAAACAGGTATGTTCCAAATAGCTTTATAATTTCCGTTTTTAAATATTTTATAGATATATAACAAAATATATAGTGCAAAATTAAATATTATTTTTCCTTATCTTTTTTTATTCAAAGTTAAAAGCCCAAGTTAAGTCTTTAATGCGCTTTTCATGTATGATCGGTGAAATTTTCTACTGTGGAATGCTGCAACGCGCGTTACAACCTATTATTAAACATGCGTTAAATAAACGCTAGTGTGTCCCTAGGCTACAACGAGCAATACAGCAAATATTTAAAGGCAAACGCACTGCAGAAATGGCAGTAAACTACTAAAAATGCATAGGCGGCCGTCGTAAAACTTTTCAACTAGAAATTCACGAGATTTCACACGTATATGATCTGCTTAGCTGACTAAAGTCAGCAGAGGTGGATTTACGAAAAGGCTGAGTAGGCTGAAGCCTAGGGCGGCACTTATTATAGGCGGCAAATTTACGATTAATTTAAAAATATGGAATCGTAAATTAACAAAAAAAAAATATATTTAACGAATAGATAAAAAAATTCGGGCCAAATTTACTCAGCCTATGCCTCTATTGACATAAAACACTTAACGAATCCGGCCTAACCTACGCAGAGTTATTGTTGTTAATTAAATGTTTATAAGAATTACTAGTGTAGTTTACATTCTTTTAATGCTAGATTTTTCTTTCTGATATCCAAAAAATATTTACATATTAGGGCGGCAAAAATCCGGCCCTGAAAGCCAGCTAAGCAGAAAGCTTAATGGGTTAGTAAATTTGTCAAAAATATATCTCTTAAATCTTCTTTTAAAATATTGTTAAATTTATTTTGGTTCATATTGATTTGGTTATTTATAAAATCACATCAATTCATTTTCTAAATAGCCTTCTACGTAAAACGTGAACAACACATCTTTGTTATAACATAGTAACATGTCAAAATTTATCAAAATGTCTTTTAGTCAATTAAGTATATAGTCCGAGAGCTGGTGAACAATTTTAAGTAGGTTCTTGGGGCACTTTAAAAATGTGTGTAATTGTCCTTGAAGGACCCCCCTAAACATAAAAGTCAAGGTCTTGCTAAATGGTAGCACCCCCCACCAACCCTTGAATTTTTTAATTCTAGGGTTGGTAGAAGGCTGCTACCCTAGGGCCAGACCTTGATTTTAATATTAGGGATCCTTCAAGGACAATTATACACATTTTCAAACTGCCTCAAAAACCTACTCAAAATTGTTCTTAAGTGCTCCTACTAATATTTCATCTAGCCTAATTTACCATCATCATTTTTAAATTTAATTTATTATTTTTGTTATTTATTGATATGTTTTTATTTATAGCAAATTGCATTATTTACTATTAAAAATAATAAGTATAACAAAATAAGAAAGGTATTTGTGCAAATAACTACCGTCACGTCAGCTAAAATGTATGAAATTAACTATTTAAACACGCATCATTTAATTATATAATGTATTGTGTCTCGTGACAGTAAAACAATAATGATATTGGCAATATTGGTATGATCTGATCTGAATGTTCAGAGGGTGGTAATATACCACTGCACCTAGACCTCAGTAGGTCCTTTGTGCTTCCACTTGTACAGGCGGGAGATTCACTGCGTCGTCCAACCTATTGATTTAAAATAGTTGACGACGTCTTTATGTGGAATCTCCCTAATTTCGGCCAGTAATGGCCAATTCGTGCCCAGCATGGAGTTCCGTTCGAATGTGAGGGCGGGACAATCGCAAAGAATGTGTTCCGCGGTCTCATCTTCTTGTTCACAGCCTCTACATAATCCTGTGTTCGTTAGACTTATTTTAAATAGGTGTCCTCGTAGCCCGCAGTGGCCAGTTAGAACGCCCGTTAGTGTTCGGAGGTTCCTTCTGGACATCATAAGGTTTTTTTTCGCTATTGACTTGTCTGTATAGCTCAGCATTATTTTTGCAAAATTGCAGTTTGTAGTATCATCCCATTTTCTTTTAAATAGTCGATGGGAGTATTCTTTAATGATGTCTTTAATCGCTGCTGTTGTCAGTCCAGTGGTGGGGACGGGACCAACTAGTTTCCGTCCCGCAGCCGCCCTGGTCAGCGAGTCAGCGGTATGTTTACCTTTAGATATGTTATGTCCCTTGATCCAGGCTAGGTTGACCACAATATTTAGAGAGATGTTAGTCAGGGCTTGATGACATTCTAGTACTAGTCCCGAAGTAATTCGTGGTCTTTTCAGGGCTAGTAATGCTTGCCTACTGTCTGTATAAATACAGATCGTATGGTTGGCGATGTTGCAGCTTTTAATTTCGTAAGCCGCTATAGTTATGGCTGTCAGTTCGGATTGAAGCACGCTGGGTTCGGCGCCCATTGTCCATCCGATTTTCAGGTTTATGGTTGGTGAGTATATGCCACAGCCTGTGCCCACCTTGGTCTTAGAGCCGTCAGTGTACAGGCTAATGGTTCCTTTAGACTCGCCTTTTTTTCCTTTTGTTCCTCTTATGTTGATTGTGTAGGGTTTATTGAAAACAAACATTGCTGCAACTGAGTCCGCTCTTGCCTGTAGAATTGGAAATTCCCCTGTAACATCCCTCCACAGGCGTCGTCCAGTTGAGCCAGTGCCTACATTAGTGTCTAGACCGACCATGCGAAGGCGTGTTAGAGTCATCAAAGCCGCTTCCCTTACAAATATATCAAGGGGGGTGAGATTCAATATCACCTCCATAGCTCTAGTCGTAGTCCTTATAGCACCTGTGATGTTTAAACATGCTATTCTTTGAATTTGATCTAGCTTATGTTTTGCCGTGATCTGTTCTGTTTTGGACCACCACCCTATGGAACCGTAAGTTACCATGGGTCTTATTATGGCCGTGTAGATTCAATGGGCTACCTTGGGAGAGAATCCCCAAGTCTTTCCTATGGTTCTGCGGCATTGATCAAAAGCAATATATGCATTCTTTATTCTGTTCTCCAAGTGAGAATTCCACGTTAGCTTACTGTCAAAGGTAATACCAAGGTATTTGACCTCTGTTGAGAAGCTCAGTTCTGTATTGAAAAGAACGGGTGCTCTGAGGTTCCCTAGTTTCTTTTTCTTTGTAAACAGAACCATTTCTGTTTTCTTGGGATTTACAGATAGAGCGTGTTCAACGCACCACTGTTCCAACTTTTTAAGGGCATGTTGCATTCTATCGCAGATTACATTCAGGAATTTGCCTGTTAGCAAAATAACCACGTCATCCGCGTATGCTATCGTGTATAGGTTTTCGTTGTTAAGGCGTCGCAAGAGGCTGTCTAGAACCATGTTCCATAGTAAGGGTGAGAGTACTCCTCCCTGCGGACAACCTTTTGTTACCTTGCTCCTGACCTTAACATCGTCAGCCTTTATTTCTAATACTCGTTTAGAGAGCATATTCATTATCCATCCATTTACTGTTGGTGGGGTATGATAGTCAGCAAGTGCGTCTGATATTTTGGTAAAGGTCGTTTTGTCAAACGCCCCCTCTATGTCTACGAATACACCTAAGGCGGACTCCTTGTAGTCCATTGATCTTTCGATTTTATTTAAGACTGCGTATAGTGCTGTCTCTGTTGATCTGCCTGTAGTGTATGCATGTTGGTTTGGGTGTAAGGGTTTATTGATAATCACTACATGTATTACACCATAGACGAGTTCCTTTCGGATGAAGTGACATGACACTCTTTCTTTTGTGATGTTTTGAAATTTGTTGAACAGATTGTATTTTGTTATTTTATTCAGTTTTTTTTTGTGACATGTTTTATATCTTTTTGTAAAGATCTATAAATGAATTTAAATAAATAAATAAATAAATAAATAAATAAATAAATAAATACATCTCTGATATATCTTTCGCATAGCCGCTCCATGGTTTTCATGGGAAATGATGTAAGGCTGATTGGTCTAAATGATTTAGGGATACTGTAGTCAGCCTTCCCTGGTTTTGGTATGAAGACAACTCTGACTTCTCTCCAGGCCTTCGGGATGTATCTTAGGGCCAGTGATGACCTGAAAATCCCTACCAGGTGCGGAAGTAGCACCGCCATTCCCCACTGAAGTAGGGCTGGATATACGCCGTCCGGTCCTGGTGATTTGAAGGGGGAGAAGCCAGTGATGGCCCAACGAGCCTTGTCCTCATCAATAATTTGCATAGGCAATTTGCCAGTCTTCGCTTGTGGGTATCACCTCTAAATCCACGTCCACATGTTCTGTGTCTGCTGATTTTATGATGGTGGAACCCGGAAAGTGTGTAGCAACCAGACAGTTGATGCTTTCTTCAAGGTTGGTTGTGTAGGAACCATCCTCGTTTTTCAATTTTCCTATACATTGATATGGATCTTTATTAAAAGCTTTTTGAAGCCTAGCTGCATCAGAAAAATCTTCAATTTCCTCACAGTAGGATGTCCAGGCCGCTCTTTGTTTTTGTCTTATGACTTTTTTGAATTCTTTGAGGAGGGATCTGTACAGTTCCCAGTCCTCATCGAGTTTGGTTGTTTTAGCCTTGTTAAAAGCTTTCCTGGCTTCCTTTTTGAGGTGATCTAGTTCTTGGCACCACCAAGGGGAGGCTGTACCATCGTTCTTGACCAACCTCATGGGACAGGCGCCTTTATAGGCCTTTAGCATTGCGTTTTGGATTGTATTGGAGTACATTTCCAAATGGTTGTGTGTTTTGGGTGTTTTAGTTTCTACATACCGCAGTTCCTCTACCAACAGCTCGTGGTATTGTACCTTATCTGTTTTTCGAGGATCCCGGATTAGTCTTAAGTCTTAATATTGGTATGAATATGGTGACATAAAATTTCTTACAAGGAGGGCGATTTTAAGTTTATAGTGATTTTAAAGCAATCTTAAAATTTTAAAAAGTGATTCTACAGACAAAAATAAAACGAGGTTTTTAAATTAATATACGTTCAAAAATTCTTAATATCGTGTTTTTTTCAATATTCATATATAAATAAATGGTTAAGACTATATTTTAAAATATTAATTATAATAAAAAAACATCTGCAAGAGGTCGTACGATATTCTCATGCTACGGGAGGCCACCGCAAAAAATCAGGCCAATAAGAGACGCATAATAAGGCCGGCACCGCACATTGGTGCCAATGTTTGCGCCAACTACGCTCGTCCAATGTGTGGATCGAGATTTATGGTGTTGGTGCCTGTTGGCGCCAACGTTGGCTCGAACGTTGGGAGTGGAGTTGGAGGCATCAAAGGGAATTTGTTCCAGTGTTTGTGTATTCGGCCACACATTGGCCCGTAATAAATCGTATTTTAATTTGTTTAGTCTGCGAAGTGGGAGTGAGCGTCGTAATAACTTTATTAAAGTAAATAATTTCGCCCCAGGAGATATGGTCAAATGAAAACGTTTTACTGTTTTTGGAGCTTTATCAAGCGGGTTCAAATTGCATTTTTTTACGCTAAAAAAAATCGTCAAAAATTGTTTTTTTTATATAACTCGAAAACTATTGATTTTAGAAGAAAAAGCTATATAATCAAAATTGATGGTCTAATAAACTATCTAAACTACGTCAGTATTATTATATAAATTTTTTTAGATGGTTTTTGAGACATTAACGATTTAAATTTAAAATAAAAACGCAAATATCTCAAAAAATAAAGAGTTACAAAAAATGTACAAAACAAAAAAATATGCCTTTTAGTAAGTTTTATTAAAAATGTTATATACATATTTCTAATAAAACAAGTAATAAAGGCGATATAAGCAAAAAAGTGATTTTGACCATTAAAAATTTCGTTATTACAATATTTGTTTGGTACGAGTAAGTATACCAGCTTCGATTAATCTAAAAATTTATTCAAAATGTTCTATTCATTAAATGAAACAAACTAATACACATGCGCCTTGAGGCAAAGGGGGATAACCAGGTGGCACGGATATTTTGTTTAATTTTTTTTTTGGTATAATAACTGTACCCATTCCCATCCCCTTAAAACTTTAACTAAAATAAAATTTAAACTTCACTTAGTTAAAAAAAATAAGTGCCTCCTCAATCTGGGTGTTATATACCCAAGGAAGTTTAAAGGTGTAGGCGTGCAGGGCAGCGGGAATAGGGAGATTGGCCCCGCGGAGTTTGCGCAATAAATAGTAGGTCAGAGCCGAACTTCCATAATTCTTTGTTACTATCTATAAAGTTGACATCATCAAATATCAAACTCAAGCATTCACTATTTTTTTAAATTTTTTTTCACAAAATTGTTGGTTATTAAACGATACTACCATAGAATATTTAAAATTATTGTGTAATATTGCATTTTATATCATCTGATATAATATATGTAAAGAATAAATGGCGCCACTTTACAGCCTTCTATTTAATGGTCAATATTTTTGGGAGTTTTGTATTTTTACCAAAAATCTTTGTAAATAAATAAAAACACAATTTTTTAAAATAAATTTCAAATATTGTATGATAGTTTCATGTACTTATCACCAATTTTGTGATAATGAGTTTAATCTAATCCTAAGATTCTGGTTGTACATTAAAAAGTGAAATTTTTTATAACTGCTTTTTAGGCATATACTTTTCACTAATAACAAACATTCATGAGACAGAATAACAGTGGTTAAAAATGATTAGTAACCTTTGGTACCTAGGGATCCATTGTAACAGTAACCGTTAAATATTATGTGTCTACAGTATGTGGAGCTTAAAAAGTTGATAATCTAAGTTTGAGAAACCAAAAATCTAATTTCTTTTTAAACAAATACAGAAAAAGCAAAAAGGAACTTTAACATAAAACTGTACTTTCTTTTATTTAATTAGATTAGAATTAGATTTAATTATTTAATTTTATTTAATTAATATATTAAAATTTGCCTAACTAAATTATTAAATGAAATAAAAGTACCTAAATGTTTTCTTATTTCTTTTTAATAATCCATAGAAATACACAAACATTGTCTAAATCATCTAAAATATAGTTAAGATTGCCTTAATTTTCTCACTGCTATTTACAATGAAATTTTCATTTTCTATTATTAATAATTGATATATTAATATTTATTCGGTTACCTAATGTTACGTCTCATAAGAAGCACCTAATTTAAAAATATACGAAATACTTATCTAAAGTAAAAAATGCCGGATATGTTACCCTTAGATTTGCAAGACAAAATCATACACCCTCTAGTCATTTTGTTACGATATTATAAGTAACAAGCAATAAACACAAAATTATGGGTACAATTTAATAAACACTAATCACTAAAATAAGAAGGTTTTTATCAATCCAAAAAACTTCTGCAACCACAAAATATAATCACACAAAGCAAAACAATCGAAACTAATACGGCTCTAATAAAAGTATAATGTGTTGCCTTACTAAACACTGATTTATCAGTGTGTAAGTAGGCAACACATTAAATTATTTCGTGGAATTTCGTTATTGCGCAAAATCGGCGGGGCCAACTTTGACAGTTATTTTCATACTGGACTGGACATTTTTTGATCGAATGGGCCATAGCATTGGGCTTCCATACACCTTTAAACTTCCTTGTATATACCTGGCAGGGCGCCTAAAATTTCTCGATCTTCTATGCTACTATGTGTATAGCTTATAGCCCAGAATACTGATGGTATCCTGGGCTTATAGTGTAAATATTTTTATTATCGCTTTAAGAGTCCATTCGCGCCGCGAAAATTGGATCCAATTTGGGGTTCGGGGCATAATGTTTTTCTCAAAAACGGTATAAGTTGTCGATAATTTTCAAAAACTTTATAAAAGCCAACACTTAAATCTAGGCTTCTGCTGTAATAGTTTTTTAAATTTGGATTTAGTTTTTAATATTTCCTTGAGTGAAAGTCACCCTAAAATCGGTTATGTTTAGATATTATTTTCTCTTAACTCGACTTATATTTCAAAAATCCGCTACAGCAGAGGCATAGATTATTTCCTTACCTTTAAAATGGTGTATAATTATAATTTATGTCATTTAAGGAAAAATAGTTACCGAAAAACGTTATCTCCTGTAGGCTTGCAATCGGAAACAACATCGCATCGATACACCGAATTTGGAAGAACCTAAATAAAATATAATATTTTTTATGCGGCTATTCGAAAATTGTGGTTTGGGAGTTTGTTAGTCTTCGCCCACCGTCTCCACGTCCTTTTGCCCGACCCCTAAGGTGTAGCGTAAATGCACTCTTAAATAATAATATTAATAGTTTTTAAGGACAGTTACTCGTTCAGAATGATCTTGAGAAAATTTTAAAAATATTTTTAACATGAAAGTAATTATCTTTATAAATTATTATTATTATTATTAATATTTAAATCGATAATAAAAATATTTAAACAATGCGCTATACACATAGTAGCATAGGATCGAGAAATGATAGGCGTCTTGTCAGGTATATAACACCCAGACGAACGAGGCTCTTATTATTATTTTTTTTACAATAAAATAAAATTTAAATTTTATTTTAGTTAAAGTTTTAAGTAGATCGGAATGGGTACAATTATTGGACCAAAAAAAAAAAAATAAAATATTCGTGCCACCAGGTTCTCGCTTGTTTCATTCAATGAATAGAACATTTTGAATTAATTTTTAGATTGATCGGAGCTGGTAGTCTTACTTGTACCAAAAAAAATTGTTATTAGTAAAATTTTTAATGGTCAAAATTAATTTTTTGCTTATATCTCCTTTACTACTTATTTTATTTAAAAAGTTTATATAACCTTTTTTATATAGCTTACTAAAAGGCATATTTTTTGTTTTGTACATTTTTTCGTAACTGTTTTAGTTCTTAAAATATTTATGTTTTTATTTTAAATTTAAATCGGTAATATCTCAAAAACTTAAAGGGCAACAAAAAACTTCATATAAAAAAACTGACGTAGTTTTATTAGACCATAAATTTTGAATACATACCTTTTTTCTTAAAATCAATAGTTTTCGAGTTATATTAAAAAAACCGATTTTTCACGATTGTGGTCCAAATAAAAAAAAATCCAAAAATATCGATATAATGATCCGGGGTGAGTCTTGGGGGACGTTTAATGCTTTTAATTTTCACAAGAAAATTCCTAAATTTTCAACAAAGACGCTTGAATTTTCCAAAAATTTTTAAAAGGTGTAAAATGGTTCAAATATAAAAAAATACTTTTTTCTTAATTTTTCGACAGCGATATCTCTCGAACGAAACATCCAATTTTGACATGTTTGGGGGCGATCAACACATTCACAGCGACCTTGAGTGCGCTCACCCCCCTCGCCTAAGGCAGCCGTGACGGTCGAGCGAGTGTGACGATTTTTTTTTAGACACCGCTATACAAGTTTTTCCGTACGTCGATAAAGAACTATCACTTTAAAAATTGTATATCAAAATTATAATTTTATGTAAAATTTCGGTCATAGGGCTGGCATTTTCTTTAGTGCCCAGGGGCAGCGTTAAGGTTAAATCCGGCCCTGGCTCTCTGCGGGGTATTTTTAACAAGTTTTAATCAGGAGACGATAAGCACATGGTGGAAAAGAACTGCAAAACTGCCCAGAAGTACAGTCTGAATTTTGTTTGGTAATACCGCCTGCGATAAAATGTAAAATAAATTTTTGAAATGTCAAATTTCACACAATACTGTGTACTCCAACGATTTGATTGTAGTAATACTAAGTATATTAAGAAGTTCCTGTTTCCTATAAGTATTACCGCCAGGAATTAAGGTTCATTGCTTGGAAACAAAAATGGCTTAATATGAAATTTTTTTGTTATTTTTATATCAAAAATCGCCGCTTACAATATTTTATATTAGTTTTAGGTCACCCCGTACATAGTATAACATATTTTTTTAATTCTTATTAATATACCTCCTTACTTTCTGTTTAGGTTAAATCATTGACTCCATCTTTCAGTATGAAACTATTAGGATTTATTCAAGAGGCTATGCCCCTTAGGCTTAAGGAAGTTCATATGGTTAAACAACCATTTGTTTTTAATATGGTTTGGAGCATTTTTAAACCTTTTATTAAGGAAAAATTGAAAAACAGGGTAAGTTTTAATGCTATTAAGATATCGTATACTCATAGGCCACAGAACGCTTGTTTTGGCATTCTTTACATGGAATAATAGCCGCAGTGTTTTGAAATAACTATAACATAACTATTATTTCCGTAACACAATAAAATATATATAAAAAACTCATAAAATTTAAATTTTATTTTTATATTCTTGCTATAATTTTACACCCACCCATTACCAAGAATGCAATATTAAAAAATAATAATAAATTTATTTTTGGAAATAAAAATTAAAGCCTTTTCAATTACTCAGTATTAAATTATTTGGTAGTTATGAAACGTAAATTTGATACGTTTTTACTAGTTAATTATTAAGTAATAATGTATTCATTATCCTTCTAAACCAGTGACAGAGCTACATTTAAATTATTTATTTTTAAACCTATAATAAAACCCTCGATTTCCACATTTTTAAATTTAGCACAATCAAAAAATAAAATAATTAGAGAAAATATATATAGTATACAGGGTCACCGATTTTCGATACCTTAAAGGTCTATTCATACACGTCAATGACGTCTCAGTTTCGCCTGTAGATTGATTTATATTGAAAACTTGTATTTTACCTAATTTTATTTAAAAATATAATACAGTAACATTAAACCGAAAGATATCAACTACAGAAATGACTAAGCCCTCAAATAAAAAAGAGTTGCAGCGCCTTCCTGTCCAAGATGGAAATACATCAAAAAATGACTTTAGAAAAAGAGAATTATTTAGCGATTACTTTAATTCAAATGGGGAAAGTGTACAGGGTTATTCATTTTAAAGTAAACAGGGCTTTATTTTTGAACTTTCCTGTACTTTTTAAAAAAACTAATATACCCATTTCGTGTATTTTTTTCCGTAGAATTCAATAATCTAATCAGAAAAAGATTTGAAACAAAAACAAAAGCGTTACAGCACGAGTGACGCTTTTTTTAAATGGAATACCCCGTATATTTTTATATCAATAGATAGAGATTTTTACGAGGAATTCGGTGAAATAAGGGTTGCTGCATTTGTTTCCTGCGGTTCTGCTGCAATTTACTAAAAACTGCATAAAACTATAAGGATAGTTTCACCTGAAAAAACCTGGCTGCCACAGGTCACAGGTGCTTATTTGTCAAAGTCAAGAATTTTAAAAATACGTTTATTACTTTTAGAGTAGGTTTATAATGAGGTTTTCATCAGAAGAACGGCTTCAAATTATATTATATGCTAAAAATGATATGATGTATCTATTTCTAAACCAAGCAGAAAAATTATAATTAACGGAAAAAAATTAAAATACAATACGAGGTAAAATATGGTGGTAAGAAGAACACGTATAACAAAAAATTATATTACTAATAACTTAAATTTTCTATATGATCCCCGTTATTAAGCTTGCCGGTATTATTTGAGGTTCTTGGTTAAGACCATTAATTTCATTTACAATTTTTCCTCTCATTTCTTCCATGTTTGTGTTCCCATTTTGGTAAACGACATTCTTTAAGTGACACCATAGAAAAGTGTCCAAAATTGTAATATCTGGACTATTAGGTGGCCATCTAATAGTGCCATAAAGTCCAATCCACTGATTGTATCGGCGATTGAGATACTGCACAACTTGAGGAACAGCATGGGCGGCGCTCCGTCTTGTTGCCAAATTATCTTGCGATACGTTTCGAGTGGCAATTCTTCTAAAATGTCCTCAATATCGTTTTCAAGAAGATTGAGATATCGTTCTCCAGTTAGGGATCCCTTATAGAATATTGGCCCGACAATTCTATTGTTAAGCACTCCACACTAAACATGAAGAGAAGACCTTCCTTAGTATTTAATCTCTTGAAATTTTCTGGGATTTTGTCTTGCCCAGCTGATCGTATTGCGTCGGTTGAACATTCCCGATGTAGTGAACGTAGCTTCATCCGTCCAAAGAATTGTTTGAAACAGGGCAGGATCGTTATCTTGTTCATGGATTAAAATTTGGGAAACAAATTGAGAGCGAAGTTCCTTTTGTTCACGTGTCAAAGGCTGCACTGAAAGAACGTGATATGGAATATACTTAAAATATGTTAGTGTTCTCTAAACCGTCGCATAGGTTACTCTTCTTCTTGCAAGGCCATACCTCAAGTCTCTAACTGCGTCAGTAATTGACTTTATGGGATACAAAGTAAAATAATTTAGAATAGTCATTTTTCTAAGATGTTACGATTTTGTTTTTTCGAATAAAACCTTCAGTTTTAAAATCGTTTTTACTGATATAGTTCGGTGGAAATTTGCAACATATCTTCGTTATGTTTACCTGGCGTTTTGTCCCCATTAATAATAGAGAGTTATAATTTGAAGCCGTTCTTCTGATGAAAACCTCATTATAAAACTACTTCAAAAAGTAATAAACGTATTTTAAAAATTCTTGACTTTGACAAATAAGCACCTGTGACCTGTGACAAAGACAATTGTAGTTTCACTATAGACCCACAAAGCAATGCTAAATTTTTGGTAATAGGTTTGGACGCTCGCTTACTGGAGCGAGCGTCCATCGGGAGAAAATACCTTTACACGCTTCTATATAAGCGAACACTGTTGCCAAAGTTCTAACAATGAAAACAGTAATTAGGAATTATTTTTGTAGGAAATAGGTCGAATTGTTGTAATAAAGTTAATTTTTTTTTGGCCCCATAATGATAAAATTTTAATTATGTAAATTTTTACTTTAAAGTATTAAACTTTGATTAAAAAATATATTTGTAGTTGATGAGATACACGATGTTAAATATGATATAGAATTTTTAAATGTTTTTTTTTTATTTTATAACATCCACTTAACAAGAAATACTGGAACTATACAACAATAATTAATATTTATTTATTAATAAAAAATCGAACGATCCGATTGATTCTCTTCTACAATTTATCAATACAATAATGACTAGTTTTTTATATTTAAATATCTTTAATTTTTATTTAATGTCTTGCATATCGTGTTTTTGTTTTTGCACTGAATTTTTCTATAGTCGTAATTATAAGATATGAAAATGTGTATTTTTACTGAAGGTATTCAGATGCGTTTATGAACATGTTTGGAAATATTTGTCAACAGTATAATTTATTTTTACTTCCATTCACTAAACTGGCCATGTACAAAGTCTTTATTCTTTTCATACATTTTTTTTCAAGTTCGGAAGCCTCATGTTTAATTTTAAATAGACACGCATACAAAGACATATATACATTAAAAAGTAAAAAATGAACAGAATTAAAAAAATCAAAAAGCAAAAAAAATTTTAAATTATCATTATTATAAAGAGTTTCTTCTATTTTCCGAAGAAATATTTAATTACTGTTACCATTATTTAAGCTTTGGCAGCAGTGTTGGTTTATAAAGCAGCGTGTGAAAGTAATTTCTCCTGATGGATGCTCGCCCCAGTAAGCGAGCGTCCAAGCCTGTTACCAAAAATTTAGCATTGCTTTGTGCGTCTATAGTTAAAACTATAATTGTCTTTGCCTGTGGCAGCCAGGTTTTTTCAGGTGAAACTATCCTTATAGTATCATGCAGTTTTTAGACAGTTGCAGCAGAACCGCAGGAAATAAACCCAGCAACCCCTATATCACCGAATTCCTCGTGAAAATCTCTATCTATTGATATAAAAATATACGGGGTATTCCATTTAAAAAATACGTCACTCGTGGTGTAACTCTTTTGTTTTTGTTTCAAATGTTTTTCTAATTAGATTATTAAATTCTACGGAAAAAAATACACGAAATGTCTTTATTTGTTTTTTTAAAAGTACAGGGAAGTTCAAAAATAGTTTACTTTTAAATGAATAACCCTATACATAAAGAGAATCAAAAGAGCTTTCAAACAAGGTACAACTCGACCACCCTTTCCGTTTAGGATTTCGGGAGTAAAATTTGCCCTGGCCAAGGGGTTGCGGATAGGGGTTGCTGTATATGCTCCGGGTTTAAACGTTTTTCTCAAAAAAAAACTTAAAAAGGAGCTTTGCTCGCTTTTGTTTAGCCACCCTGTAATATATTTAACTTATTTTGAGAAATCCGGAGAAGAATTTACTGGAATGACAGAGACAGCGCCCTTAGTTTTGGCAGCCCGCGTGCGGTGCACGCGCTGCACACCTGCTTGATTGTCCCTGTTTTAAGTGTAAAAAACAAGGTGCAAGTGTATTTATGCCTTGCATGTGTTAAGGAGGCCTATTATATTTTCTTATTTTTTTCACTTTTTTATATTTATTTTATTTTTTAGATTCACTTTCATGGTTCTAAAATGTCTTCTTTCCATAAGTTTATTCCACCCACTCATCTGCCAAAAGAATATGACGGACTTTTGCCGGAAGTTGACTACAGTGGAAAAGACTGGTATCCAGTTATTGAAGAACATGTCGATCATATTAAGTTACTAAACACATTTGGCCTTAAAAAGAAATAATTTTGTGGAACATTGGGACTTATTTAACTTTGTAATAGATAATCTATTTTAATAAATTGTTACATTATAAGATAAGGGATTTTTATTAAATATATTTTAGATAAATTTTATATATAGCAACCAAAAATGTGCTTTAATATTTAGCAATTACCATTTTAATTTAAAAAAATGTAATTTTGTCGTTATTTTAGCATACTATCCGAACTGTGCGATTTTTGCAGGAATTGGTCTTAACATTTTTATTAGGTTAGGTTAGGCTAGGAATGTTTTTCAGAATTTAAAAATCTAATTAGAAAAGTGGAAAATGGTAAACATATTTCTAAATTTTAATTAAATATATTTTAACCTTTGCCACTGTCAACTCCCAATCTTATAATAAAGTACCTGTTTCCTCCAACATGACACAGTTATAAAAAAATGTAGCCGAATTTTGTTCTCGGTATCAACCTAGGAATTTCCCAGAGTTAGCCTATTAAACTCTAGGCATTCGTTTTTAATAATTGAAGAATATTCCATTCCTTCAAATCTCGAAATATTTAGGTCCTGTGTAAATAAACTCCCTCATACCACACTTAAGATACCCATGGTACGTTAGTTCTTAGGCCTCAGCCTTCGTGGATTGTCTCAAGTTTTATTTGGTATTTTTTAGGTCTACTAATTTAGACCACAAATAATGATCACCTTTTTTACGTGGAAATAAAAATTTAAGACATACCTATGCCAAGTTGATTTCTTCTTTTAACGCTTACATCCTTGCAGCTCTTTACAGGTGTGAAAATATAATGTGTTAATAATAAATAGGCTAGGAATGTTTTGCAGAATTTAAAAATCTAATTACAAAATGGAGATTTTATGCCTATAGAAAAATGGAAATGGTAACGTTTAAGCCAATTACTGGTAAACATATTTCTAAATTTTAATAAATATATTTTAACCTTTGCCACTGTCAACTCCCAATCTTATAATAAAGATACCTGTTTCCTCCAACATGACACAGTTACAAAAAAATGTAGCCGAATTTTGTTCTCTATATCAACCTAGGAATTTCCCAGGGTTAACCTATTAAGAACTCTAGGCATTCGTTTTTAATAATTGAATAATATTCCAAGGAGCACTCTTAAAAAAGTTCCATTTGTATGCAGATTATGGAACCTGCTACCCGCAGAAGCTTTCCCTTTCCCTTCAAATCTCGAAATGTTTAGGTCCCGAATAAACTCCCTCATACCATACTTAAGATACCCATGGTACTTTAGTTCTTAGGCCTCAGCCTTCGTGGATTGTCTCAAGAAAAAAAAACCAACCTTATTGGTTATTCCTTATAAAGATCTAGATTGTGGTTTAGGAAGTTCTGTTAACACTCGATAGGGGGAGCTGTAGTTAGTAATTTGTTTCAAATAGTCGCTCGCAATCTAGCCAAGACTGATACGGTAAACAAAAAAGTAATGCAAACCAAACTATTATTAGTTTTAATTATGGAGGTAAGAAAGGTAAAGCAGCACCGTCTCTTATGACTGTTTGCTCAAAAAGTAGCTCCAGAATAGCATTAAATAGGAGGCGCTGGTGTAGCCAGGTGCAGACGATTCCGCCACGTTGTGGTTGGTACCTAACTGGTTAACCATTCGGTATCTTCTGACGTCATGAGAATGACGTACCTTACCAATTTAAGCCGAATTTGCCTGGTTTGTCATTCGTCAGCTGACAGCTACAGCGGCTGAAAGAAGTGTGTAAACAAAATTCCTTTAACATTTAATCATTACTAACCTCTTAATAACAATGAGCAGATTTCATCGTTCTCAAAGAACGTCAATGTATGATTATTAATTAGGAACGTCACACCGTTTTTATAACTTTTATCGGCACTCATTTCAACAAATTGATAAGAAAAAATAAATAAACAAATAACCAAAGTAGCTAGCCAATCAGCTCCAAGTTAACGAAGATAGCAAGCTACCAAAATCAATAACCGTGCTTCAAGCTGGTATGTGATTTGACAGACCAAAATAGATACCAAAGTTCTTGTGACATCATCGTTTTTCGTCCCGAAATCGGTTGGTACATTTCTGACCAACCAAAAGTACCTACCAAAACGTGGCGAAATCGTCTAAAGTAAAGTTTAAAATAACGAGGTTATTGGTTTAGAGCTGTTCTTGGGAACACCAACGGAATCTTAATTTATTACAATATGAGGGCAATTTTTATAACACAGAGAGGGTGATCCTGGTCTTTAGAATAAAATATTTTAATAGAACATTCGGTATATAACAATTTTTTGCACCTTAAAAGTTCTGAAGAAACTAATATACAGTTACAAGTTAATTTAAACAAAAAATAAGTATGCTTTGTCATTTTTTTAAATCCACAAAATATAAAAAAAAAACAAGAATAAACCAAAATTTGCATATACTGGTACTGGATTAAGTAGTCCGGTATTTTGTGATAGTACATTTAACTTAGAAAATGAAAGAAATAAGTTTGTTTTTGGTCACTGTATTTAAGGTAATGACACAAACATGCGACTTGGATTAACCGAGAGCATAAATGAAATAATTGTGTCAGTAACTTACCTTTAACAGTCAGCTGACACAAACAGCTTGCTTCGGATTCAATCTGCAGTAGCACTTCAATATAATAATTGTGTAGGACATATTTAAAGTCTTAACCAGTCCAGCTGTCAAAAGGCTTTTTTCGGAGTCTTGTTCCATTGCCTTTCTATACTTTTTGGTAGTGCACATTTTAAATTCCAGAAACTTTTCAAAACTATTTTGGTAGGTACGTTCTCCAACAAATTATTCGTTGATTTCTCGTTTTACCTGCTACTGTTAGTCGTAAAACTTAATATACTTTGGGTACCCGCATGTAGGTCCGGACTTAAAATTTTCTTTATTTATTATTGTACCTACTTTTTGGTATATTATGTAGGTTATAGGCAAATTGCAGGTGTTAAATATAAAGCAGAGTCTTTTAGTCTTAGCTCATCAGTCGTTTGGTCAAGTTGGTCAAGATATTTTCGTGTGTGTTATTGAGCATCAAAAATAGCTAACCTAAACTATTAATATTAGTAGGTAATCAGGACCTGTACCCTTTTAAAAGGTGCGGTGCCTTCACAATAGATATTTGTCAGGCAACCTATTTATAGTTGGGTTTTCCACTGAGGATTGTAATTTAAATTTTATTGCGGTCAAGAAATCAACGAATTATTGTGAAACGTACCATACAAGTATTTATAATAAGATTACAAAAATTCTGCACTTGTTTGTAATAGTACAATAGCCCAGTGGCAAGAGTGCACAAAGTTTTAGACCAATTAGCCAACAAAACTAAGCGGATTGTTTTTTAAAAGAAATAAAGCTTTTTTATTTGTGCTCTGTTTTGTTTTTTTTTATGCTATTTTTCTATATTAAACCACCTCCCTTGAAATGCAATCTTGGCTGCTCTCTGTAATAGCCTAAAGAACTATAAACAATGTGGAATTATTTAGGTCCGTCTGATTATTTAGAAAATTACTTGTAGGGTTTCTCTTATTCTATTGTGTTTGTAAATTTCAATAACTTTAAAGAAAATGTTTATTATCTATGTTTTATATACTGGGTAAAAGAATAATATTTTAAATAACAACATTTAGAATCTTGAGCAGTGCTTAAATTCTGAAGTTCTCATTATATTCCTCAATAACCAAATTCAATCTTGAGCAGTGTTTGAATTAGAAATATCTTGACTATAAATTAGAACGTCCTGTTCTATCTGCCGAGTTTTTATCAATATTTTTATTTAATATTTTAAAATAAAAACGGTTTTGACATTTAATTAAATATTCGGGTAAGAACCGAACATTTAAAAAAATAGTCAGAATACAGGATAATATAAGGGTTCAAATTTTAATTTTTAGTCATTCTATAATTAATAAAAAGCAACAATATAAAAATATTTTGTTTTATACAAAAGTGCAGCAAACTAAACTATTATTATTTTAAATAAAACGTTAGGTATATACAGGGACATTTGATAATTTAATTTAAATTCTTTGTAAAAAATGCCTTAAAATAAAATATTAATTTTTAAAAAGAATTTCTTTAAATAAAAGAAAGCGCTAAAGTGCTGACTATTTGACCGGACTATGGTATTTCTAGGTATTAAGGCGCCCCGAATCCGAATCCGGGGTCAGTTTTTCGCCATCACGTCGGGAAAACGAGATTTTAAGGTCATTTGGAGGTCAAAATAGTGATATTTTTGAAAGCGGCCCTGGTACAACTTCTCGATCTATTAACTTGTCGGGTACCTGTGTAGCTCTTGAGTACTTTTTGAACATTAGGAAAAAGCTCTGTATCCCACCCAGGACCAGCCCAGAGGGGAGAAAGGCGCCATGGGCGTTCTAGCTGTCGACCCGGCACTAATAGTAAAGCTATATATAGCTTTACTAATAGTACAGTCAAATTTCCAAGAACTGTTTTTCCATGTACTTTCTAGCCCTGTTAAATTTTCTACTTGGATTTATCCGCAAGCAAGAACACATATCCGTCTTTAAAATTCGTAGCCCTTGGGTCAGCCCTGGGCAGCACACGCAGCTTTACCTTGATGTTCAGGCAAATTTCTAGGGTCAATCAATGCAGTGCCGTGTCGACAGTCATTAACTGCAAATGCATTGTCAAAATTAAACATCTTGGCAGGGAAATCGAAATTGGCGAGTTCGTACCCCGGGGCCACTTTCTCCACAATGGGCCAGCTCTGGGCAGCACACGTAGCTTTACCTCAATGTTCAAGCAAAGTTCTAGTCACTCGTATCAGTGCCTGGTCGACCGTCATTAAGTCACAGCAAATGCATCGTCAAAATTCAACGTCTTGACAGGAAAATCCAAATTTGCCAGTTAGAACGCCCATGGCGCCTTTCGCCCCTCTGGGCCGGCTCTGGGCTGGTCTTGGGCGTGGCTCACAGCTCTTTCTAATGTTCAGAAAGTACTCAAAAGCTACACAAGGATCCGTCAAGTTAATAGGTCGTTTGAGAAGTTTTACCAGAGACGATTTCAATGTATCAGTGCCGGGTCGACCGTCATTAACTGCAAATGCATTGTCAAAATTAAACATCTTGGCAGAAAAATCGAAATTGGCGAGTTCGTATCCCCGGGGCTACTTTCTCCACAATGGGGCAGCTTTGGGCAGCACACGTAGCTTTACCACAATGTTCACGCAAAGTTCTAGTCACTCGTATCAGTGCCGGGTCGACCGTAATTAAGTCACAGCAAATGCATCGTCAAAATTCAACGTCTTGGCAGGAAAATCCAAATTTGCCAGTTAGAACGCCCATGGCGCCTTTCGCCCCTCTGGGCCGGCTTTGGGCTGGTCTTGGGCGTGGTTCAAAGCTCTTTCTTATGTTCAGAAGGACCCGTCAAGTTAGTAGGTCGCTTGAGAAGTTTTACCAGAGACGATTTTAAAAATATCACAATTTTGACCTATAAATGACCTTGAAATCTCGTTTTCCTGTCGTACTTTTAAAAAACTGTTCCTGGATTCGGATTCAGAACGCCGAAATACTTAGGAATACCATAGTCCGGTCAAAGAGTAAGGACATTTTTTTTTGTAAACCTGGGTCATCAATGAATTTGCTCTAACTAAAGCAAGAAAGAAGTTTATTATTCAATACCATCAATTTAATTTATAATAATAATTATTATAATTAGTATAGTTATATGTGGACGTATTATAGTGCAAATAAAATTGAATTTATTGAAATAAGAAAAAAATATATATTGCTATTTCTTTTTTATTTCTCATCATAAAGAATTATTAGAGAAAATAAAATGTAGGTTATTGGAAACATTATTTTGCAAAATAGTTTTATTTATAACTGCTAAAATATTAAAAAATCATATATATTTAATAATTTCAATGCCTAGGCCCTTGGGCGCTAGTTGGTTTATAGCCCAGGGCGTCGAAATTAATAAAAACGGCGCTGTGTATATAATAGTTTTTGGACCTTTCTAAAAGTTTTAAGAAAACATTTTTACAATTTACTATTTTCTAACAATGTAACTTAAATAAAAGAACTATCCAAAATGTTTATTAATATATTAAGCCATACTTGAATCTTGAATCAAAAATATCCTAACTATAAATAACGTGTTTCTTCCTGATCTATTTAATTTTAGCATATCATACGCTTTTTGACAATATTTTGCTTTAACATTTTTAAACGTGATCTGATTTCTAAACCTAATTAAAATATTCTTTTGTATCATTGTAATATAAGTGATATTCATCGGGGTCAGAGGTAAATACACTATAGATTTAATCAATGATCGGTTATACATACATACGCCATATTTAGTTCAAAGTTTGAACGTTCGCGACACGTACGGGTGTTTATTGTGGTAAATAATTTTTAACACAATCTTTAGGATATTATCTTAATAGTTTGTTTTACTTCAATAGCTGACAGGTGAGTTAATTAATATATTGTAAAAATTTTGCTTTGTTATGTCCTAATATTAATTCCTACTGTGATTAAGTGTTTTTTGAATTCGTTCAAATTACAAAGAATAATTAATGACATATAAATACAATTTTTATTCTTTTGAACGTAATTTTGAAATAGTTTAAACCACACCAATTAATTGTATGAATTTTACCTTAATTTATAGTAACAATATATTGTTGCAATAAATTGGAACAAATAGAACTTGATGTAAGTTATTGGTACAATTTTGGTAACATCTATACCAAATTTTTCCTAGGTAACCACAACATACCGGTATCATACTGGTATCACAGCATAACTAACAGAAAGCAGCACGCTATTATGAATTGACGGGAAGCGCAAGTTTAGCCAAAGTTTTGCTAAGATATGATTTGTCTGCTTTATTTTAATTGTAATCGTTTCTTTCGTGTCTTGTGCTTAAAAATATTTAAAGCTCCGCCAGGAAAAGATCGTGCTGCCTGTTAGTTATGCTGTGCACAAGTAAATATGTTACATGGTTAGCTAGCAAAATTTGCTTCTAGTGAAAGTGTATGTCAAACTGAACTTGCCAGCCATTGCTCAACTACACATTTTAGGGCCGGTTTATATTATGTTGGGTTGGGTTAAATGGATTATGTGCGGCACGTGACATCTAAATGTCATTTCATCGTTCCTGGATCCACAACAATAATGTCATACCAGGGGGCGAATTAAGTAACCCTTATTCAAGCAAGCAATAATGGTTATTTATAGCATTTAGTTAGCGGTTTTGTTATTGTAATATATTCGCGAGCTTTTTCTTGGATGTTTTCTATTGCCCGGTTTATATTTTAATTGGATTTTTCTTTAAAAGTGGGTTTATTTCTTTGAGGTAAGGTTTTTATTGTCTTATTGTACCGTGACTGATTTAAAACACCGATATTTTTTGTATGATGCTTCATAACTAAGCAAAAAGTTATTTTGATACAATTCTAAAGCCTTTTTTACCACAAGGATTTAATGGTGTTGACACAAAACACGAAAAAAAAGGTTTGTTGTTGATCCACGAACCTCTGGTGACGTCACGCGCACATGCTCAATTGATCCTGGGTTGATATTTTAACCAATCCGGTGCTATCAGAGAGATAAATGATTGGTGGAAACGTCGTAACCTGTTGTCAAATTAACCTAACCCTGCATTGATAAATCGGTCCTTAAAGTTATTGTTTTTTCTTCCGATGCTTTCCGTTATATGTATTTTGTTTATGAACTACTAAGGTTATTTTTGGGTTTTTCTACTTCTTTTATTGTATTTTTTTTAATTTGTTATTAATAAAATTGACGTTGTTGGTGGTTACTGATCTTGATTATTGTTACAACTTATTAAGCCTACATTTGTCTGTATAAAAAGCACCGCGTTTACAAAACATTGGTTAAATATATAGTCGCAATTTCTTATAACAATTAATTGAAGTAAAGACTTTCCGTGTAAAACCCGCTTAGCCTTTTTAAACATATTTTAAGGCATTTACTATAATTTTTCACTAATATTTCTACAAACAAACACAATATATCAGAAAGATTATTTATTTAATTTCTCCTTTATATATGTAAAGGTTAATTTTACTAATTTCACCTTGAAATGCCCTTGACCCTGACCTGCTGTGGTCTAACTGACCCTGAATTTAGATTCAGCGACCCCAAAAATATAAAGAAACCATCGTTAAGTCTCTCGGACCTATAATTTCTTTTTGTAAAAAGTGGGCCACGTGACTTAAAACCGATGTCGCTTTGAAGCGTTAACATAGTAATGCCGCAGAGCTCCTGTAGGCGCCGCTACTGTCCCCTTTTCTTTGTTACTTGATTCATAATAAGCCGACCGGTGTATTTAGATCTCGATGCTTTCGTTTCATACAAGATATTGGGTTTGTTTAAATCAGGTATTAGGGCAAGCTTTGATATGTTGTGAGCCAAATTTGAGTGTGCAAATACGTTCGCGAACTGCGTTTAAAAGTAGTACGTTTTAAAGTAGTGTTGTAATTTTTTGCGATAGATATCAGACATGAAATAATACGACAATGTTATCATAACATAATTTATTAAAATAACAAAATCAAATAAAAATAGGTACAACATTGAAATTAACTCGTTAAATTTGAAATTGTTACAAACTACAAAAATTAAATAGCTAAACCGAAATCCATGAGACGCTTGAGCTTGAATTTGGGAAACTAATCCACCGATGTTTGATGATCGTCAGTCAGCCTTATACGATGTTTTGATTTCATAACTTATATCATTGAAAAGAACTGTTCGCATTTATAAGTACTGCCAAACGCACAAATCAGTCTTCTTCAAATTTAGATTTTAAAAGTGAGTTTTCTTGAATCTCGATCAACTCCATTTGCAACTGAATTGGAGCATTTTGTACATTATTTTTTGTTGAAGTAGCAAATAAATTAAAACAGTCTTCCATGTTTTTGAAATCGCTAAATCTGTTCGAAAATTGCTCCGACAGTACCTTGAGTTCTTTAGCATATTGAGCATAAGCAATATTCTCATATGCAGAGAGCATGGTGAAATGGTAACTGTTAAACGCTTTTAAATGGCTGTACAAATCATTAACTAACTCTCCTTGTTTTTGAAGTTTCAAATTTAAATCATTCAAATGGCCAGTAAGGTCGACCAGAAATGCTAAGTCACATATCCGTTTTGGGTCACGCAATTCAGATACTGGTTTATCTTTTATTTGCATAAAGTCGTATCTCATTTATAACCTCGTAAAACCGTTTCAGCATTTTCCCTTTGCTTAGCCATAATATGTTACGTCGTCATATTCGGCTGATTTTTAATCCAAAAACGCCTTGAACTGACGATGGTTAAGCCTTCGGGATCGGATAAAATTGATGGTTTTTACTACCACATTCATAACATTCTAGAGTCGAACGTTCTTAGAACACAAGTTCTGTTGGTGGATAATGCAATGAAGGACTATCAAATAATCTATTTGCACATTTAATTCAGTTGGTTTTTCATTCAAAATTTCGATGAAACCTTTACGTAAGCCGACCATAGAAGGTGCACCATTTATAATGTTGACCATGGCAAGCCAAAATTTGTAAATACCTTTTGAACTTCATTAAAAATGTCCTCTCCCGTAATGGCTCCTTTTATCGGCTGTAAAGCAAGCAATTCCTCAGTACCAGTGAACTTTTTATCAACACCTCGAATAAATATAGCCAGTTGAGCTCTGTCCGACAAATCGGTGCTCTGGTCTAATGCTTTGAAAAATCATATTTCGGTTGCTACAAATCCCAAAGACTTACCAAAAATAATTTTAAAGAGCACAACAACATCTTTTTTGCAAAGCAATACCTATACCCAAGTTCACATGAATAAAATTATAGGGCAAAATTTAAATAACAAAAAAATGCATTTTTTCATTTATTTTTCGCTTGGTTTTTTGGATATATTTTTGTCAAAAAAAATGTTTGGCTTTAAAAGCAGACATTTAGATAGGAAATTTAATTTTAAACGGCTTTTCTGTTAACGTCTATATACAGAAAGTGCGTAAAATCTAAAAAGTGGACAAATTCACCCCTATCTTAGAAATGCACCCCTTTAAATGGTAGTGGTCAGCGGTTTTAATAATATTTTTAGTTTCTTTTACCCCTCTTTTTTAACATAGCCAATAGCCTAGATACCCCTATTCTTTTTTTTAAGTTAAAAAGCCGTAAGTAAATATTTACTAAAGTTATAATCAACCGAATTTTGTTACTTGGTATGTTTTTTCTGTTACGGTCCACACACAAAATATTGATTATAGCGGCTAAAGTTAAAACCTTCTTCTAGTTATAAACAGTGTTGACATTTTAAGAAAGATATCGCAATTCTTAGGTGGCATTTCCTGTACAGTTATAATAATTTTATTAAAATTGATACATGCAAAATTATATACCAATCCAGGAGGCGTAATTCCAAGAGCGTGAAGTCAGGTCAATATCCTATTATTACAGGTTAGTCATTAATTTACCGATATTAAACTTACATGAGAGAAACCTTGCTTGACAAGTAGACATGCGCTATGCAAGGAAGTGTACACTCAAAAAAATATTAATTTTAGGAAGATTTGAGTTAGTATATGCAATACACATGTTTTTAACATTTATAATTTATTTTTATACGATCATGAAACTGTAAACAAATTTTGGCGACATACCGCGTTGAAAATTGTTAGGATAGTTAACATACCTACCGGTTTATTTTGCCGAGAAGCAGTAACGTAGGGAAAGGTGTTATGACGTCAGTATCTACTTCATTACTTTGTACCCAGTAGCCAAGGGTGGTAAACCTAACAAGGGGTGCTTGATTTTTACTATTTGTCCGCAGATATAGGTTATGTTTGGACGTCACCGTTTTGCCCAGAAGGTAGATTTATTTTATTAATTTTTGTTAAATATTCAACTTTTAAAAACTAATTTGGATATACACCTACTATTAGATCTGTAATCTATAACATTTTTAAAAATTAAGACTTTATACTACTTGTAAACAAAACAATAGGCAAAGCAATTACGTCCCAAATATCGAATTGACACTTAAATTGGCGTATATGGGCTTAAATAGGATCGAGCACTCCTTGTTAGGTTTATCACCCTTGTCCAGTATTCACTGCTATCGCCACTAGTAGGAAGGAGCGTTAATAATGGTTATGTCAAGTGTCAAATTAAAATGATGAAGGATTCGTGGCTTTTCTATTGTTTTGGTTCTTTTGATGTTTTTGCTATGGTTTAACAACTATTTGGATTGCAGATTTTTTGATTTATTAGTTAATTCCCAAATGGATAAATTAGTCCAATTATATTTAAATCATAGAGGAAAAGATTTACTTGTTACAGTTGTCTTGGAAACATCTAATATCTTATTGAATGGAAAATTTGGTTTTTATCTTATCTTTTCGACTTATTTCTTATGTCTCCAAAGACCTTACATTTGGATTTAAACTTAAAAGTGTATTAAACGATTAGTATGTAAGTTGACACACGCGTGACATACGTAAACCGTTTCCTTTTTGCGAGTATAGGCGGGTTTATCACTTGAATGGTGGGGGAAAGAACTGCTATCAACCAGTAGTTAAAAACGGTATGTCGCGAAAAAATCTTTTGTATGAATTACATGACAAGTTTTCACCATCTAAACACACATGTAACCTAACAGGACATTTGGATCCAGGCTCGTTGTATACTGCAGTCTGCAGCACAGCTTAGATATTTTTGAGCAACAGAAAATCCATCCATGTTTTTTTAAAAAGAGTCCTAATTAACTTCATTAAATTACAGATATTGATGCGAAAGCGCTCTGAATGCTCTGACATTACGGTTCCACTTGCTGTGAACTTGTTAAGGACGGTATGGTCTAGCTGCATCAATACACTTGTACACATTTATTTTTTATGTAAATTAAATATTTATCCACATTAAAACAGTAGATAGATACTTAAAGTATTATTATATAAGCTAGCTTTAGGTTTATTTTTTCGTAAACATGAAGGGAAAAAAATAGACTTTTTGGAAAAAGTACATTTAAAAAAAATATATTTAGTTGAATCATCATCATATAGCTGATACATTTTTTGTATATTGAAAAAAAAAAGAACACAAAAATCAGTTGTTTGTACATGTAATCCACACTAAGTCAAAAATTTATCAAATTCAATTTATTTTTGCATCACTATATTGTTCATTAAAAAACTAATAAAAATAGTAGTGAAGATAAATAATGTTTTATTTGTTTATGTCGTATTGATTTGGGATACTCTCCTCAAGTAGCATTTACGAAAAGTTTTTGATAAATTTGCAACAATGTAATACATTGAACTATATGAAAGTATTTAGAGTCAGTGGCGTAGTCAACCTTTCAGGGCGGGGGGCAACGTTTAAAGGGGCGCTCTATTTCTTAAAACATTTTTATTAAAAAAAACACACAACAATAAACAAATAAATCTATATTTGAAACTTTAGGCCAGAAAGGAAAAATAATGACAATATAAAAAAATGTTCTTACCCAGCAGTTTTTTTGAAAAAATCTTGTAATTTTTGGCTGTGTGTTGCGCCAACATCATTTTTTCTTCACGATATTCCTTCCTTAACTGAGCACCTGACTTTTTTTTCTTTTTATCCATTTTTACTCTTAACAAGTTTACCCTTGCATAGACAATAAACGACTAAATAACACCACAAAGAGGAGAATATGAGTACCAGAAATAAATGACATACGTTTGAAATCTGCCGATTTGCAATATTAAAAAATAAAGTAATCAATTCTGGAATATATCCAATACCGACACAATAAAAAGAAATGCCGCCACAAACGGATGCCGCGCTCAGCGGCTTTTTCCGCGGTGTTAGTGCTTTTGAAGAGAACAACCGCTCTGCTGACACTGTGGAACAGAAAAATTATTAACAAAAAGTGTGGACAATTATTATTTTAAAATATGACTTCTAAAATTACACCAGCAAGTAAAAAATGTTTAAAGCACAGCATAGTAGGTATGTTGTAAATAATACCTGTTTTATATACGGTAGGTTTATTTGGGCGCAGGGGCGCTAGTCTAGAGGGGGGGGCAGTCGCCCCCCCTGGCCCCCACCTGGCTACGCCACTGTTTAGAGTCATCACTTTGTCAAGAATATTATCTTATACAAATTTACACGTAACAGTGTTGCCAATGTGAAAAATAGTTATTACTTATTACCCTTGGGTATAATTGCGTATATTGAGTAGTAAACGTACAGGGTGAGTCAGCCATAAAGTAAAATTCATTATCTTATTTGTTTTTAAAATTACAAAAAAAAAAATGTTAAACACAAAAGTTTTAGAGAATGTTAGGAAACATTTCTTTAAAATTATTTTTGAGTATATAGGGTCGTTAAAAAAGCGTGGCAAACATAACATTATTTTTTTTTAAATGGAACACCCCACTTTATAATTTATTTTTAAATTTTACTGTATATTTTTATTTTATCCAATAGATTTTACAAAACCCTACAACTTTTATTAAGCATGCCACATTCTTGTGTTTAAAAGTTTGCGAGCGATTTAATTTGATTTCTTTATTTTTATATTACCGCTGTTGTGGAAACATAAACAAATATAAAAAATAATAACTTCTCTATTTATTATCTTAATTAATTTTTAATTATTGTGACGTAATAAATGTTCAAAAATATGCCCGTCTACTTGGATATACAGTGTCACCCATAAAGTCTGCATCAAATGGGAATTTTTTTTCCTAATTAATTTGGCTAAATTTTCTTTTTGCCAAAAGCTTAAAATTTTGCTTCAAAAATCATGCCAAATATAAATTTAAAGATGATCACGTGACTTTTTTTAGCTGTCAAATTTGACATTAAAAAAAAAGAGAAAAATGAAGCATTATCATTTAGAATTTCGAAAAATGGTATAGAGAAAAGTTGCATATTTTAAAATTTTACATCTACATACCGATTTTTAGCCTAGTACAATTTTTATTTTTTCACAACTTTTTGTAGTTTTCTACTAAATGGATTATCCAAATTTATTTAAAATCCTCTAAAATTATTTTTTTATATTAAAATTAACCTTTAAATGTAATCCCGATACTTAATAATGCTGGTACAAATAATTTTCTACAAAAATAGAAAATACCCCAATAAAATAGCGTCAAACTTGATGCAAATATGGTATAATTTTTTCAAAAACTGACAAAACACATTTAATTTTTGTTTGTTTTTAAATAGTTACATTAAAAAATCGGGCAATGTTATAAATTTATTGTAAATTTAAAAACTGGTAATTAAAATGCTTTTTCAAAACTCTAACATAACAAAACATAAACTCTTGCATTAACGATTGATCGTAAGGCAACATAGGATAAGAGTGTCATGAAAAGAATTGAACAATTTCTTAACAAAACTGCTGTCTTCACGTGACAGATATTTTGCTTAATTAATTTTGTTTAATTGTTTTCGTGACATTCTTATCCTAGGATGCGTTACGATCAATCATTAATGCAAGGGTTTATGTTTTTAACATTGCACTTAGAGTTTTGAAAAAGCGTTTTAATTATCAGTATTTAAATTAACCGTAATTTAATAAAATTGTCGAATTTTTAATGAAATTATTTAATAACAAACAGAAATTTAGTGTGTTTTGTCAGTTTTTGTAAAAATTATACCATATTTTCTATTTTTGTACAAAATTATTTGTACCAGCATTATTAGGTATCAGAATTACATTTAAAAGTTAATTTTAATATAAAAAAATAATTTAAGACGGTTTTAAATAAATTCGGATAATCCATGTAGTAGAAAACTACAAAAAGTTGGGAAAAAATAAAAATTGTACTAGAGAGCTGAAAATCGGCATGTGGGTGTAAAATTAAAAAATTGAAACTATACCATTTTTCAAAATTTTGAAAGATAATGCTTCATTTTCCGTTTTTTTGAAAAAAATGTCAAATTTGACAGCTAAAAAAAGTTATATAATCATCCTTATATACATTTTTTATATGATTTTTGAAATGGAACAACAAATAGGTATCGTAGGTATAAAAAGCAAAAAAAGGATATCCTTTTGTTTGACTTGCCTTGTAGTTTAGGTGTTATTAATGTTTTTGCGGGAATTCGCAGCAAAAAGGTACTTTTATCAAAACATAATAATAAGGCGACCGATGGCGACGGTCAGCGCTGACATCGGACGAACGTAGCTATATAAATAAAATGTATGATCAACTACAATGCAGGGCTAATGAACTGCTAAGAATTCTGCATTGTAGTTAATCAAAGGAACACATTTTTATTGATAGACCTACGCTGTCAAAGCTGACTGTCTGTCGAGCATAAAACCCTCCTAAAAATGAACTTTTTTAGTATTGTCAGATAAATTTATTTCCGAAAACGTCAAGCCCTAATCTTTTTAATAGATACTTGTAAAACAAAAAAAATATTGTAGTTGTTGGTGGCGCAATACCTAAATACATCGAATATGGGATAAACATTTAAAATTT
>JAHBCN010005656.1:0-53916 GCA_019359885.1 Listronotus oregonensis | reverse complement strand
CACAAAAAAAAATGTGGCCGTTTTTTTAAATTTATTGGTAGTAGGACTATTTTTTTTGAACAATTTTTTCCAGTTTATTTCCATTTTTCCCAAAAAAACCCTTTACTCTTGTACCATTTTAGGTTTTTTCAATTTCGCATATAAAATATGTTAAATATTTCCATCCCAATCTTACTTTTAGAATACAAAATTTTTTATAAAGTAGCTTTTTTCGATAAAATAAAAAATAAAAATTTTTTTCTCTTCAACACCTTTTCCGTGGACATACTTATATATTTGACGTACAATGTTATTAACCTTTAAAAACTAATCCCATGTCAGCAAAACGTTTTAGCTAAAGACAATTAAAGCAATTAAGGACATGAGTAACCATTCGAATGGACAAATTAATACGACAAGAAACAGAAGTGATTAAGCACCTCATTTGACAGTCAATATGGAATTGCCGGCGGTTGAACAATGTCTAATAATAGTGGTACAAGTTGCCCAATGCGGATATAAGCTAGACCTCCTACGCTGTCGGACAAGAAATGGTTTCGTACGGTGAATGTGGAAGGTAATTTATGAAATACATCGATACACACTTTATACTCTCAATGGGCTTGATAAATAAAGAGGTAGAAAGATTTTTTTTTTAGTTATTATACCAACAAGAGCGGAAAGTTATACTTCCCCGCACTTGACTGCCGACAGTTACGTGTAGGTAGAGGTAGCAAAGTTTAGAAAAATGTTAAGTTCTTGTTTTTGAAGACAAGATCCAGACAAGAAGTAAATTTTTAATTTTAAGACAAGACAATAAATAATATATACAGACCAAGATGCTTAACAAAGTTTTTAAAAAAGCTTTTAATTTCTTGATTTCTTATATTTTTTCCTTCTTTTTAGATATCTGTTGGGATAAACTTACAGACAACTGTCAATTTGCATATTTTAGGACATACGGGCTGATCCACTCTTAACTTAAGATTATATTACTTATACTACGGAGAATTTAAAGGGTAAATAGTTTAGGTAAACTAGATGCTTACTTTTATAGTTGTCTAGCCATTTTTAGAAAAAGTTACCTATATTATTTAGAAATCATGTTTCATTCCCAAATTTCAAAAAATACATAAATTATCTTTAGATAACTTAAACTAAACTTATTACGAAAAGTCTTTAGAACCGTAATTTTTAATAATAAGTGAGGCTGCAAGAATATTTTATTTTATTTTTAAATACTTACTCGTAGATACTATTGTACAGTAGCTATAAATAGTAGGTATATACATAAATGAATTATTTTAATTTATTTATATACCTACATTTATTAATTTTATTTTGCCTAAACTTTTGACCTTTAGGTGCCATATAATTTTTTTGTTTGTTTCACTATTTCTTTTTTCTAGGAGCCGTCTAGAATTGCTATCGGAGGCAGCGCCGTCTCCTGGGCTTTTTGTGCCTAATCTCCCATTTTTTTAATATCAATTCTCCCACTAGTGTTGTTTCTTCTACAAGTCTGTATAACCCCAAAACCGGTTGGTTTATTTATTCCTTTGGGCTCATTTTCGGTTGCCCAAATATTGTCTCGGTTTTGGATTCATTTGTGTACCAGATGATTCTTTCCCTATTAACTAACACTAATTTTTCGTTTCTCTTTAATATATGTGAGTTAACTTAACCATAACGTGTTATACATCATTGGTTTTGGGACGTTAAGAGCTTCCAAAAAATGAAATAAACAACCCAGATCCTTATTTAAAGAATAAGTTGATGATGGTATTTAAAAATGAAACGTCCTATCTGAAAATATTATCTTAACAAGCATTAAAAGTGCTTTAAAATGTTCATTTGGCTTTTTAAAATAACCACAAATAGAGCTGTAAAAAAATGATGAAAATTTGCTTCTTATCGTATGTTTTTAAAAGGAATCAAAATTGTCTAATGTTCAGCAGTCTTAAAAGAGAACGTTTTTTTTTCTATCTATGCAGGGTGTGCCCGAACCATAAACCTAAATTTACCATTACGTCCTATAGTTAGGTGCATAAACTCACCTACACACCCATTAGCAAAATTTTTACTTACTATTTTGGATCCTTTAGTAAACAATACTGATTCATACATTAAACATCCCCAACATTTTCTAGAAAAAATAAGACACATTGCATAGACCCAAATAACACCTTGATAAGTTTTTATGTTATTAGTTTATTCACAAATGTTCCTGTCGATAAAACATTAAATATTGTCAGAAATTAATTAGAAAATGATGTCCAACTTGGCGAAAGAACTAAACTAAACATAAACTCTATTCTCGAATTATTAACTTTTTTCGTAAAAATAACATATTTCCAATATAACACTGACTTTTATAAACAAAGTTCTGGCGTGGCCATGGGTTCACCTTTATCACCATTATTAAGTTATATTTTTATTAAAAATTTTGAATCCAATTTTGTTTAAAATCATCATTATAAACCTTTACTGAGATGACATTTTGTTCTATTTATCAACATGACTAAAATTGTCTAAATAATTTTTTAACACGTATTAATACACAAGAACAAGAAAAAGAACAAAACCCACAACTTCCTTTTCTTGATATTCTAATTAAAAAAGATGTAAATAATTTCAAAACCAAAATTTACAGAAAACCTACAGAAACTTAAATTTTAACTCTTTTCACCCAATAATGGTCAAAAAAGGAGTTGTAAAAAGTCTTTTTGATGAAATTAAAATAATTTGTTTTGATCAAAACAAAGAAAATGAAAAAAATTAGAAAAATTCTTTAGTTCAAAATAATCCTCCTGATTTTACAAAGAAATGCTTTCTCAAATTTGAACAATCAAATTTAAGACAAAATCAAAATAGACCTATTACAAATCTATTTTTACCATATATTCCTGGCTTATCAAAAAAAATCTAACGAATAGGTAATAAATTTAATATTCGCACTATCTTTAAAACACAAAAAACCATTAGATCCCAAGTAACAAAAACAAAACCATACAATATAAACAATAACACGAAAAATGTTATTTATAAGGTCCCTTGTAAATGTAATAAATTTTATATAGGTGAAACTTTCAGACCATAAGCCAAACGCATAAAAAAACATAGAACATATATTAGAAACACAGAATTCCAAAAATCAAAAATCTGTCGACACGCATTTGATAATAACCACATAATAAACTAGAATGCTTCTAGCAGTTTAGCAAAGGAAACTTGTTCAAAAAAACGTAAAATAAAGGAAAGTGCATTTATTTTATTAAATAAAGACAGATGTGTAGCATCAATATATATTAATTTAAATAATACATGGTTACCTATGCTTGATGCTGAAGTAAATTCAGGTAAACTTAAAATTAATTAACACACCATACCACCCACCTTTCTGGTCTTTTTGCATAATATACATACACCAGTCAAATAACCTAGAGTTATTTATGACAAAACGTCATTAAAAAGTAAAAAAGCTATCAGAATTTCCTAAGTTTTTATATCAAAAATTTCTTAAAATTTAGTTTCATTTTTTGTTTTAGTTTCTGTCTTGACAACGGTGGCCGACTTGCCACCGAAAAGTAGATAAGTATTTGGGAGTTTTTGGGTTTCTTGGGGGATTTTCTTCTTTTTTGTTGCAGGCGATCTGCAAAGTTCATAGGGGTCAATAGAGCTGGACAGGGTCAGCTCGTATACACCGGGACCCGGACCGAAGGGGTCCCATTTTCCAAAAAGTAGTAAGGCGAGTATCCCAAGTAAAACAAACTGAAATATGAATCCGCCACAAAACTATAGAACATATTCATAAACCTAAAATTTAAGTACAAGCAATGAAATAATGCACCAAAAAATTAAAAAGATGTAGCAACTTTTAGGTTTTTTTTGTATTTGGCTAAACTGATGGCGTCAATTTTATAAACGTCTACTTTTTTATATCCAATTACTATGTCACTAAAAAACAGTATTTTATAGTGTCTCACTACGTACCAAAAAATATGTAAATAAATTTGCACATTGCCACAAAAATTAAAAAAACCAATAGAAAAAAAACAATATTGAAAAAAAAATGTTGACTCTTTCTACCGACTAAACAAAGCAATTTAAGATATAGCTAAATTGATTTAAGTCGACCAATTTTGACATCAGAAGACTAATTCAACATTGTACATTTAATTTTCGGGCCCCCTGTACACCTATTATACAGAGTTCTTAGACTTTACATAAGCTTCCGTAAATTGTCTTCAGGGTTAAACAATAGTATAGGGTCCATATTAGCTTTTCTTTAATTAAAGGAATGACGCAAGAAGTAAATAAAATTAACACTTTCCTTTACTCCTTCCACAAATAGCTATTTAATACCATCTGCTACGAAAACACAATACGAAACTAGTTGCGTGCAAGAAAACTAAATATAAACTCCATTCCAGCCCGGAAAACGTATTTTACTTCCGTGTTAGACCAAAACCCTAACAGGATTACCCGTAATAGCGGATAACCATTGCTCGAAATCATTTTACCGCAACTTTGTGTCGCCGAGCTAATATCGCCGGCCTTGCGGTCATCTTCTGGCTCCCTAATTGTTTATAAATTTCTAACTTCGTCCCAAAACTCTTGCTACAAATTAAACTAGCGCTCTAAAGCGTGAAAATGTTAAACGCGATTATAATTTTACCTTCTCTCTGGCTGTGTCTCTAGACAGAATAGCCACGGGACATTTTGGTTGAAATTAAAGACTAACTTCAACATTGTTAAGTGAATTTTATTTTTTATTGGCATTTCTTTTATAAAATATACACAAAATGTCAGTAAATATACTAAAATGCTTAAAGTGTTTTTTATTACAATAGAATAGGAGTCTTTTAAAATATGATTAGTTAACTAGGGACGCTTGATAATTTTAACCAATCAGACGTTTGCACTCTGGGATGTTTTTTCTCCTCCAGGTAATTAACTAACTTCTCAGATTTGTCATTGTAAAATAAAATAGAGCCAAACCTCCCGCGAGCCCAAAATAAAATTCCGGAATTTTTTTCTGGTACATTTTTTTTTAATTTGCGCCTCGAAAAAAATTGCAGAAATAATTCATGCTCTAGGAAGAATTTAGATGAAAATTTTACACAAACTGACAAAATTCAGTTTTTGTTTGACCTCCGACAAGTGAAGTGCTCGTGATAAGAAAAGGGCTGCTGTGCTTCAAATCGGGCGGCCGTTCTTTTTTTCGGGAAGGCGGTTTGAGGAACCGTATAAATAGCTTTCACCTTCAGGAATCAAGGTGAACTCACTCTTCTAGGGCTAAGCGCTTTGAACGAAGATTCCTATACCTGTCCCTTTCTTTTGGGAGCCCACGAGGGATTTTCCTAAAAGGAAGATGGTTGCGCGCTCAGCAGGAAATGACAGTACTGACAGAAAGCGGTTTATTCGTAATAATACGTAATACCAGTAGCAGTCCTTGGTCGGATTGCCATTGTTTGTGTCTTTTATCGATAAAATCGTTGCAAAACAAAAAAGAAAAATCGTAATTTCTGGAGCTATCAGCTTACTGGAGACTCCCACATAGACAAAGCTCGGAAAAGCTGTGTTTGGAACAGGGAGTACTGGCAATTGACCCAATTAGGGATCAAAGCCAAAAACAAAGAAACAACAACAACAACAACATTTTTGAATATGCAAAAAATGGACTAAGATGACTACCAAGAGAATCCAGTGGGAAAACAACAGCAACGATATTCATGGATAAACATAATAGAAAAATAAACCCATATCTTCTTCTTCTTCTGCTTCTTTCTGGGAGCCGTCTTTCACTACCGGAGGCAGCGCAGCCTCTTGGACTTTTTGTGCCCAATCTCCCATTGTCTTTCATACCAATCCTCCCATTAGTCTTGTTCCTTTTACAAGTCTGTATAACCCCAAGACTGGTTGGTTGATATATTCCTGTGGGCTCATTTTCAGTTGCCCAATTTGATAATATTATATATAAAAAAGCAAGAGAAGCACGAAACGCCCAATGAAAAGAACTGTAAGTTATGCCGAAAAAAAATGAGCTCTACAACACTCTCCTGTGATCAATTTAAAAACTAGTAAATACATGTAATGAGGAGGGAAATGCATGTTACATTGTCTTAAATCTAAAAAAGGTCTCTTTGGAAATAATACTGGGAGAGCAGAATTCATTTTATTATTTTCTTAAACTCCCCCTTTTTTATGTATACAGTAAGGCGCACCGTACTGCGAACATAGGGGGGTCCTGGACCCCAAATTTTATTTTCCCAATTCTAAATACCAATAATATTTTTTGGGTTTTTATTCAACTTCCCCTGTTTTTTCTCACGTGGCGCATTTTTGGTTAGGACTGGTGGGGAGTGCGGTAATAAATTCGGAAGAAAAATTTCTGTCCAGTTTTGTTGTTTACTACGTTTTTATTTTCAGTAAGAGGATGCAGTGTTTATAGGCAAGTAGCAGGGAGCTAGCGTCAACCGACTTTTTATCTGATTTCTTATCAGTCATAAAAATTTAAAAATTTGTTGCTTACCGCAACGTTTGTCTTAAAAACCATACAGTTTTTCCTAATAAAATATAATAATTTTTTCAAATAAAAATTTTAAAAGTAGAAGATATTTTTAAGAAAATATTTTAAGGCATACATAGAATAAAAAAGAAAAACTTTTTTTCAAGTTATCAAAGATGATCAAATAAACAACCTTTTTGAAAACAATAACCAAGAGTGTCAAAAAAACCCTTTTTGACTTTTTTAGAATTTAAAAGGGGAATAATCCAAATTTCCAATT
The DNA here is from genome assembly GCA_019359885.1 of Listronotus oregonensis. Taxonomy (NCBI): domain Eukaryota; kingdom Metazoa; phylum Arthropoda; class Insecta; order Coleoptera; family Curculionidae; genus Listronotus; species Listronotus oregonensis. Next base: position 47,149 of record JAHBCN010005656.1, on the reverse strand, counting down.
CCCAATTTTTTAAAAGAATTCTTGTAGATTATTAGCCCTATTCTCCGGGGAAAACCCTAAATTTATGTTTTTTTGACCTCAGAAAAAAATCGTTGGGTGAACCATGAAGTGAAAATGTCGATTAATCAGTAAAAAAAAATTTTTTATAAAATTTTCATTGTTATTTTTCATTTCCATTACAGTTTCACAAAATTCCTTTTTCTAAAATGATCATCGGGAAAATTTCTTGGTTTTTTTTACTTTGTAGGATCGGTATCAATTTTTTCAGCACTCTTTCCACTGATCTTCTGCTAAAAAAAAACCGTCCTGCAATTGTATTAATGGAAACTGTATGTTTTTTTAAAAACACTTGCCACTACCATAATTTTTTTCATTTCCTTTGTTGAATTTTTTTGGGGACTATCATGTTTATGTTTTTTGGGGGTTAAACAACCAAATGTCAGAAAGTTTTTAATGACTCGGTAAATAGTGGAAATCGTGGGAGTGGCCCCGGTTAGAAATAAATTATTAAAAATTCCCCAATTCCCATAACAGGATTTCCACGGTGATTCCATTCAATAATTTGAATTTTGTCTTCCAGTTCGTAAACACCATTATTAATAACTATTTTAAAACTTTTTAGTCGCAAATAATGACACAGTAACTATTGCTGTCAGCGTTCGATACTAAGAACTATTTCAGAAATAAACGTATTGGTGTTCGCTGGAAAATTATTGATCGATAAGCAATGCGGCGGCGTTTTAGTACATCCAAAATACCGATCGTCCTATGTTCGCAGTGCTCTGCGCTTACTGTACATAAAAAAAGGATAAGAAATCTAGTGTGAGCGATTGTTCTTTTCACCAATCTCAAATGAGACCTTAGCAAGTATTCAATAATCCCAGAAAATTTCCTTCACCATCTTTCTTGCGTTTTGATAAAAAAATGTTTTGCCCATCTGCATTTTTTAGCCGTTTCCGACCCGTTTTTGCGAGAAATATTGGTGTTGCGAAAAAATGGTAGGAACCATTTTTGTAGATTTGAAGGTGGCCTTAATTTTTTGCCCGAATAAAAATTCTCTAATTCGCATATTTTGGCAGATATTTGAAGAAACTCATTTTTAGGAATCGCGATAAACTTTTTCTCGCTCGAAAGCATCCCTGACGACCTAAAAATTGCTCCACAATTGAAAACTGTACAGATTTATTTTAGCTTTGGATACTTTCAGGTCTTCAGTTACTGGACTACATCTGCTTATCAAAAGAATTAAATCCCATTCAAAAGTTTAAAGCATTAAGAATATGGAAACGCTTGGTTGCCTAACTTTTTCTGGTCATAACTATTGGGCTGCCAGGTAAGAAGAAGTAAGTGAATATTGTAATTTGCACCCATCTGCATATTAAATAAATTTTTGTACTAAAATACAGATAATTTTATTGCAAACCCGGTGGTTCAGGGTTGCCTGCAAAAAATCGGTCAATAATCTGGGTTGTCAGGCTTTGTAACCCAAGATCCGAATAAAGGACGACCATCATCCATCTGCCAACCGGTAAAAAAATATTTTCTTATTAAATATAGTATGAAAACAAATGTACTGCCATTGCGTTGCCTAAAAATTATGGTCAAGTTTATAACTAATAAAACATTTTTTTTAATGTTACTCTCCTGTATAATGCCAATTATTATTTTTTTATTTTACATGACGGTAATAATACTAAATTAAAAATTTAAAAAATTATTTTAATGTTTATTTATGAAATGAAAGGAAAAAATTTTAGTGGTATATCAAAACTGTCATGTAGAATAAAAAAAAATAAAAATTGACATAATACAGGAAATATGAAAAAATTTTTAAAACATTTTTTTTTTTAATTAATCATAGTTGTGACCATAATGTTTTAGGTGACCCATTTGCAATACATTTGCTTACATGCTATATTTAAAAAAAAAACATGCGTTTGGGAGATGGGTGAAGGTCGCTTCAAATTCGAATTCCGTGCTATTATTTTTTTTTATTTTAAAAACTTCTTGTAGCTTTATTTATAAATTTAAAAAGAAAAAAAAATTGGTGAAAGGTATACATGCTAATGTAAATTATTAAAATATATATTAAAATGATACATGGTATACCAAACATTTTATAGTAATTTCTTTAATTTCAAATTTCAAAAGTTTCCAAATAGTCTAAGATCCTAATTAGTGACGACCTTTACCCATTTGCCAACTGGGTAAAGTATGTAAACAAATGTATTGCGAATGGATTGCCTAAAAATTATGATTAATAAAAAAAATGAAAAATTTTTGATACATCCCGTATAATGTTCAATTATTTTTTTTTATTATGTAAGACAGTACCAATATAAAGCCTTCGAAGATTTATAAAATGTTAAATAAAAAATAAATAAAATTTGTATTTATGATATTAAAGAAAAAAATTAGTGGTACTGTCATGTAGAATCAAAAATAGGAATTAACATTACACGTGAAGTATCAAAAATATTATTTGATACTTCACGTGACCATAATTTTTTAAATAAAAACTGAAGAATATAAAAAAGGAAAAAACTTTCTATTTCGTGCAACATTTTGATTTAAACAAATATTTTAGCAGAGCGCTTTCTGTAAAAGCCAAAATCAGTGCTATTCCTTAAGCAGGAGTCACAGCAACTGGAGCGTACATAATATATAAACAGGACATCGAACACACTATAACATTATTGCGTTAAAAATTAAAAATAAGACTGTGAATGAAAGCTCACATTTTCCCTTCGAAAAGGTACATTTTTAAAATTCACCCTTTTAAAGGGAGAGTGTGAGCTTTTATTCACAGTTCTATTTTTAATTTTCAACTTAATAATATTATAGTGTGTCGATGTCCTGCTTACATATTAGGTACGCTTTAATTGCTGTGACTCCTGCTTGACGAATAGCTCTTTTTACCGAAAACGCTCTGCTAGGATATTTGTCTGAATAAGAATTTTGTACGAAATACAAATTTTCTTTATATGCATAATTTTTAAGATAACTGATTTGCGATACCTTTGTTTACGTATTATACCTATTTGACAAAAAAAAAACGTATTTTTTTCGGTTAGCAAGGTCATCTTAATTCGGATCTTAGACTCATATTATATAGAACATACAACTGCTTTTTTGTGTTTTTTGTCGATTATCGCCGTTTCATATTCTGTAGCTAAGTCTATAACTTATAAGGTAGATGTGACTAAAACTTTCTTAATAATTTTTAACTACATATGCATAATTTTAACTTTAACCTACCCCACATTCTACATCAATATCCCATTAGCTATTATTATCATCCAACCTGGTTCTTGTAACCAATTTTTAATCATTTCGTCAGGGATTCAGCTCATGTTTCCCATTAGAAACACCGTTTTGCAATTTCAAAATCCAAATATTTAGAGCTAAAGTTGGACGAGATGCGTGCTAGACCATGAGGGAGGCGGGGCTCGGGGCCGATATATTAATTTAATCAAGTTTCCACATCGGTTTGATATGGGAATCCTATTATGCTGTACATGGACATTCAATTAGTAAAACCGAGGTATTTCATTAGGCGCAGTTAATGAAGTGACGTCATCGCGTTGCGGCGCGCTGGCCCAGGTGATTATCAATCATCGTGGAGGCAGGGTCGACCGGCCGAACGACGCGACGGGTCGCCATCTCCTTGCGACTTTTACAGAGCGGACCGTGCTTCATGCTGTAAGAATAAAAGCACCGTTGCCAAACACACAAAATAAAGGAAATACTATACGGTAATAATATCAATCACTATCAGTAGTCAGAGTCGATTTGTATATTTTTATGTCCTGATGATATTTTTTTGTTTGAAACAATACCTTTAAATATGTTTAAAATAACTGAATTGTTGCTATTTTTAATTAAACAATTTTCCTCCAGTGACCATTTGAACCTAGTTACATTATGATCCACGTTGATCTAGTAATAGTCTTATATATCTGTCAACCAGATAAAATCTATTTTTTATCAAATATAGAAAGAAGAACTACAAACTATGACAGAACAACTGGCAGAAACCTCGGAAAAGATAGGAGCCAAAATGAACCAATGAAAATAATGACAAACACGGAAGGTACGAGAAGTATAACCATAAATTAATAACTGTATCTTGGAGAGGGTCGGTAAATATACTTGGCACACATCATAAAGCTAAGTGGATACTTAAGAGCCCCAAGATGCCAGAGTAAAAACCAAGGTGTTTAACCAATGCAGTGTATTACTAAAGCAAACATGGACAAAATGATTAAAACACAAAGATCTATGGAAAAGAACCATGTTAGGAATCAGACTGATCGATAAAAAACCAACGAACGGATTAGAAGTAAAACAAAAGTCCAAGATGTCCGAGAATACATCGCAAAACTGAAATAGAGCTTTGCAGGGCATAATGTAAGACAAGGCGACAAAAGATGGAATACCATTATCCAGAATTGGAGACCGTTGCTTGGACAGCGGACAAGAGAACGGTCCTTTATGAGGTGGGGCGAAGGTCTTAGGAGAATAGGTAGGTAGATAGGTTTAAAGTGAGTGGGTACCACCGCGACCGATCGGTCTATTGTGGCTCACACCCTTTCATAGTTCTCCCAACAGGTCCAGACTCCTAATAAATCTGATGATCCTGTTGGGAGAGAGATCTTTCACCTCCCCCGGCAACAAGGTGTCATTGCCGAGGATTGCGAAACTTAGTCGTGAAAGTGCTGGGCACGAAGCCAGTATGTGTTCTGCCCTCCCCCTCCATGCACATGCGGCACTCGGCGTCTTCCGCTAGGCCGATCTTGTGCATGTGGTACTTTAATCTGCAGTGTCCCGTGTACAGTCCCACTAGACTTTCAAAGTGTACCCTTGATTGCTCCAGTAGTTTGACAGTACATTGCTGGTTCGGTGGGCTTATGAAGGCCTTCGAGTGTCTGAGACCCGGAAGTCCATGCTAGTACCGAAGATTTTCTCTTTGTGTCCAAGCTGATATGAACTGCTTGGCCATTCCATAAGATATACCGATGACCGGTTCCGGCCCTGTGAATTTTGTTTCCGCCCCCTTTTAGCATGGCGGTCTGCGGATTCATTACCCTCTGGGCCGGTGTGTCCAGGTATCCACAGTAATGTAACCTTATTGTTTTGACCCAGTTTGGTCAGCGCATCCTTGCAATTCCAGACGGTTTTCGAAGACCGGCTGGATTCAAGAAGCCTTAAGACTGGCGACTATCGGAGAATATTTTAACTGTCTTAAATGGTGCAGTGCCGATCAACCAGCGATCTAGCACACATCTCAATAGCAAATACCTCTCGCATGGATAATTGTTGCGAGAGTACCCCGGCAAAAAGGAAAACTCTGCCCTCGGCCTGGTCCATATATTCCAGCTCCAACACCGTCCTTGATTTCGAGCCTTCGTGTGTACCTCAGATTCAGCCCGGTCGTTTTTCGAATCCATGCTCCCCTTGTGGGTAGACTACATTAGGCCGGTTGTGATTGGTTGCTGTAGGCATTATGTCTGAGGGCATCCATCTGTCACAGGTCAGGATTCCTGAGAAGACTGGTGCTCGCCATATGACACGCCTGCGGTTTGTTACTGACCGCTTGATAGAGTCTGTAGGTTGCCCACCTTGCCTCTCTTTCCAAGTAAATATGCAGAGGAGGCAGAGAATAGGTGGACTAAAGTGGAAACAAACCGCTCAAAACAGAAATCGATGGAAACAGTTATGGAGAGACTGTTATGTCCAAAGTTGCATTAAGAATGGCTGAGAAGAGGAAGAAGCAAATAATATGTAAACGAGTAGCATCTATTTTTTAAATGGTCTATACTTTCTGTATAATACCAATTCTTATAGTTTAATTTCACATAACAGTACTAATATACCATTTTTTAAAATTTCATAAATAAAGCCTTTGAAAATTTTTGGAGTTTAAAATAAAAGGATCCAATAAAATTGTCATTTATGAAATTGAAAAATCAAAATTTTACTTCTGATTGACTGACTGTGCGATTTTAAAAATCAAATATCTCAGAAACCGCTTGACATACCTGCCTTAATTTTTTTAGAGTTTATTAGAATACTTATGTGAATTTACATACCAAATCTCATAACCTTATGGAGAACGATAACGAAGTTATGATAAAGGGGAAAACACACTGAAACTGACTGACTGACTCATTAAAATTATGGGGCACTTTCCGAGGAACAGAGGTGTAGCTTGAGTTGTTTCATGTCAGGGAATATAAAAACATCCAAGCAATATACTCTTAAAGATGTATTTATTGTCTCAAAAATTTAAAATTAATTTTAAAACAAAGTATAAACGTCGTGATTTTTTGTCTAGTTTCTCAAATACTTTATCAATAATAATATTATTTTTGTGTGGAAACTCAACAACATGGGTTATGGGGCATATACTGCGAGGGAGTAGAAACTTAAAAAGTATGTAAGTAGGTTTCAGGACAAAAGTAAAGGAAAAATGCTAAAAACTGCGAAACGCCTTAAAACAGGAGCGGTAAGATTATATATTTAGGGGGTACTTTAGAAGTTTGCAATCCACTTGAACCAAAAGTTCTCAGGTCAGAATTGCCTTAAAATTTAAAACGCATGCAGAATTTTACTTACGTAACAAAGAAAATTGCTACATTTTACTTATCATAACCCATTCTACTCAAAAATATTAATTTTAAATTCAGGGTTACAGAACTCATTTATCCTTATAAAAAACTGGCAAAAATTTATATTCGCAGAAAAATTGCCACCTGAATAATTTTTTCCACTGATTGAAAAAGAAAAGAAATCCTACCAAAACACTTACGTTAAACAAAATATCTAGCCTTTTAAAGTAGCGAGAGCTAACATTAGACCAAGTCCTCCACTTGGCAAGTTTTTTACTAATCTGTCTGTATAAAGGAAAAAACTATCCGTATTAATAAAAAAAACTTGGTCTAATTTTAAAGGCCGAGCTTTTTGTATAGGAACTTGGACAATATTTTGCATAAGTACTTTTGATGTGATATAGATTAACTGACGACTTTTATTCAAAGTGAATTCTACAGTAGTTAATTTAGGAAAAATTTTCTTCTTAAAAACTAAACGCAACCAAGAATCATTAAGTTTTACGATTTAAATAAGTTTTAAAATTACAAGCATAGTGAAATACCACCAAAAACCCTTGTGCTAAATAAGGGCCAATTTCTATCCAAAAATCAAGTCCTCTTTTTAATAATTAAGACAGTATTTTTTATTAATACAGTTAGTCAGCAATAAACTGGCCAAGTCAAAAAAGAAGGGAACAAAATCGTGGTCAGAGCTTGTTCTAATTTTAGGTCTCAGTACTTTAAAAACCCGAAATTTTTGGTTCGCAGCTTAGACCCTTATTTTGCATAATTATTTCGGTGGGATCTTTTCTCTTTTTTCTAAGTTTAATGAATGAAAAAAATTGAAGGGGGCTCTCATGACTGTTGTTGAACACCTTGCTCTGTAGGTGTAACCATAGGACGTATGAAAATTGCGCATTTTAATGTTCCGTTTTTCCGTTACTTGTGTCTTAAAACCTAATTTCACACATACCAAGTTTTAAGTTTCCACTCACTCGGGAAGTATTCCCTATTTTTAATGAGTCAGTGAGTCAGTCAGTAGTAAAATTGGCGATATTCAAAATCGAATGTCTCAGAGATCACTTGACATAATTTTCAAAAATTTTTCACAGGTAATAGAATACTTATATTCATTTACGTACCAAATTTCGTACCTTTATGTGGAACGAGATTGAAGTTAGGCTAGGTGGAAAAATAAATTGAAATATTTCATGTAAAAGACACATTCGTGCGGTAGGCCCGAACTTGGCCTGGCGCACTGCCGTTTGCCCACATTTGCTGGTCTGAGATTGGATAGTAATATTTTTTAAATAATTTAATATGACTGCATAAAATATTAACCAAGAGAGTCAAAATTATTAATTTTTGCGAAAATATAAACCAACAACAGGATACAAACACATCATATCGCCATTTACAAAACTAATCCGATTAAATCAACTAGATGATAGTTGGCAAATGAAATGAAGTTTCTATTGTTGTCACTATACGACCGAGTTATTGCCATTTTTTTTCGAAAATACCTATGTGAATGGCATCAGCATCGAATGTGTGTACCACTTTTATTACACAGGCGCTTATGGAAGTCGGTATTCTAGTTCTTCTTAGAGGCTTGTTAACACTTATAAAACTCGAAACAAAAAATCCAACGTCATAAATGTGAACACATTTTTAACATAGGCAACACTGCATCAGATGTCCATGCCAGTTTCGTTCCCCATCTCCTCCTCATCCCGCACTTGATGAACGTCGGCAATGTCACTTTTCTCCGACTGGGCCGTTTCTCATGACACAAACTGGATTCCACGGCATGTCATCTCGCGAGGTGCATTCCGCATTATTTTCAGCTCATTTGGGTAGCTGATATGCAATCTACACAAATAGTAAATGGGTACTTGTAATGAAAATATTTATATGCATTGATACAAGCACTTGATAACTTTCTATTTATTAGTTATGTAAAAAGTAAAACACGGAAGTAAATAAGTACTCTTTTTTTTAAATATTTTTTTTTAAAAGCCTATTCCTTTATATAGAGTGGTGAAAAAAGAAAAATATTTTTTTGTCATTAAAATTATCAAAAAATTGGTTAGTTGTACATATGGAATAACCTAAAAAACATTATTACATCTGTTTACTTCTTGCTGATATAGTAATTCATTTGGAAAACGTAATTAATATGAAATGTCAAAAATGACGTTAGGAGTTTATTATTAAAAAAAAGTGTTAGAAATTTAGTTTTTAGCTTATTTTTTAAATTTAAAAAAAAATAAGGACATATAAAAAATGATTTAAAATTGTAATTTTTTCTTTTTGTCACTAAAAATATTTTTTTTTTAGTACCGATGAAATAGAAAAAAATAAAAACTACTGTAGACGTGAAGCCTTACTTGCTTTAATACCCCCTATCTAAAAGCATTTTTTTAATGGTTTGCACTTAAAATTTGATGGCTCAATTAAAAAAATAATAATTTAAGACAATTTTTTAATTTTAAAATATTATTTGGAACTGAAATTGAAAAATAAAGTAACATTTTATTTTAAACTTTTTTGACCACCCAGGATTTAATTCTAATCCTTTTATTTAATTAGAAATTAATGTGGACAAGGTATTTAACACTGTGTTAAAAATTTAAAATAAAATTCCTAACCAGGAGTAACATATCCAAAGTGCTGCTCAAGTATTTGCTTATGAAACAGGACATTGAAACACGTAGAAATCACGTATACAGTATTTTTTTTTCTGTTTTAAAAATACATTTATTTATTTTTATTAAAAATTATCTAATGGGTTCTAATAAAATAATTTTACCGGCACAAAAGAAAAAAATATAAATTATAAATACAGTATGTAAAATCTCAATTTTTTTTCCTTTGAAGTTTGAAAAAAATCTTAGGGGTCATTTAAAAACTACGTTACGCTAAATTTCATAATTTTTGACCCTTACCCCCCCTTCGTCACACTATGTCACACGCTTTGCGACTCCCTATAAATATTACGTCACAAAAGCTGGACCTCCTATGAATAGCCCCTTTCGACTTAATAATAAAACCAACTTAGGGATGCGAGGTGAAGAGCGTCTGCATCAATTGACTGCTTAATGACAAATGACGAAAATATATGAAAAAAAATAGTATTTGCTTTGAGGGCAACAGAAATAGTGCCAGAGGTGACAATTTTGAGAACTTCGCACCCGACAAATTGCATATAATTTTCCATAAGACGCGACCTCTGCCTAAAAAGTCGCAACTTCATGACCGATCACGGGTACACCAAGAGGTATTATAGATAGAGCAGGGATGACATACGGCTACCTGTACGCGAAAACGTCTGATGGTTAAAAAGAGAAAGAAGATCGCGGTACCCTATCTGTCTCTCATTTCTGACGCATGCGAAAGAATAGATAAAGTACTGTAATCTTCTCTCCCCTCATCAATCGAAGGACAGTTTGATGTCTGGCCCTTAATATTATCATATTAGTGTTTAGCGACCTCGAAAACCCCTGAGTAACAAATTCGGGTCTATTTCCATCATTATTTACCTAGTTATAAATTTTTTGTAATTGCAAACTTTGAAATGCATTTCAAAAATACATTTCTTTTTATTGTACAAGGGCAGTTTTCCATTTCCCATTAATTAGATTTGTTCACAAAGTTTGTAGACGTTCATACGAATCAAATGCAAAAAACCGCATTCAAATTCATCTTACTGCACAAAAAATCCCTCAGGCATTTCTTCGTTTCCTCGACTAATACATCAAAATACTTATATGTGTACACATTTAATGCAAATGACTTATTATCGCGACAGAAAAATTAAATTAAAAATTAAAGAAAAAAAAGAATTCTCTTATGAACTGCAAACGTCACGTTTTCTTAGACCCCTGTCCTGTCCCGTCTTGTCACATCTTGTCACACTAAGCGATACCCTCCCCCCTTGTTATGCAAACGTCTTTTATGAACGGCTTCTTAAAACTAAATTTTAACATTCAACCTAATTTTATAATATATTTCATATCAGTTTTTTTTAAATTGCCACCGTAACAGCAGTAACGTCAGTTCCAAAATGTTTTTAGGTGGTTCTACATGTACAACAAAAAAATTATTTTTTAAAACTTTTTTTGACAACCCTGTATATACAAATCAACTAGGCTTGCTATTTTATTTCCTTCTAAATGACTCAGGCCTCAAACACAAATTCCTTAGGGTCTCTAGTTTAAATTAATCGTTCCTCTCTTCTGTACAAACAGAAATGATGAAATGATAAGTACAAACCATCATCAACATCAGGTAAGACTCAAGAAGATATATTGACATAGATTTAATAAAAAAAAGGATGTTTTATTAATCTAATTTAATTTGTTTTAAAACCTTTAAGAATCCGCAGATATAAGTCAAACACATACAACAGCATTTGATTAATCAGTAGCTAGTTGGTATAAATTCAACAAAACATTTAAATTATCATTTCTTTTATTGTTTAAAACGGGATGTAAATAATGAACATTATGTATAACGACTTTAGTACAGTAACGGCCATTAAATATTGGGCAATTCCTTTTTCCCTTTCGTAAAATAGGCTTATGCCACCTTCTACTGAATATAAATACCTGTTGAAAACCCTAATAAAGAAACAGGTGTCCATTGTCACTGTCTAAAAATATTTTTTAAAATGCCAAACTTAACTTTGGATCAAAAAGTAATAATTATTTATTATATTGAGCAGAGAGGTTGGCCAGAAAGGGATGTGGCGGAAGAGCTTAACATCCCAAAGAGTACTATTCATTTTGTTTAAAAAAAAATGGCAGGAAACACACTCCTTTGAGAGAAGAGCTGGAAGTGGTCGCTCCAGCTCTTCGAATCAAGAACAAGACAATAATTAAGTTAATATTTTGCGAAACCAACCATTTAAATCTGTAGTTACAGCAAAAACGGAAAGCAATTTTCCAGCATCGGTTAGAAAGGCACGGCGAAGAATAAGGCAAATATCCGAATTGCGCTGCCACCCGGCAGCCTTAAAACCGTTTTTAACAAATTCAAATAACGAACAAAGCATTGGATTTGATTTACAATTTTACTTGGAACTTCCGATTTTTTGGGAAAATATAATATTCACCGATGAAAAAGTGTTTCAGTCGTGCTTCAATAGGATACTTAAGGTATACACTAGAGGCTTCAAGAAACACGATTTGATGAAAAATATACCCAAAATGACAGAAGTAGTGGGCGATTTTCGGTAAATGTTTGGGGGTGGCTGAGTGCACAAAGGCAGTGTATGTTATTTTATCAAAGGAAGGTTCAATGCGGAGGTATTATATATATATTACTAAATATAGCTTACTATTTAGTATATTAATTTTTTATTTATATATATATATATATATATATATATTTATTTATATATATATATATATATATATATATATATATATATATATATATATATATTTTTAAAAGATCTGAGATTCATGCTCCTTTTTACTGATCGTTTCCGGACAGAAATTTTATCTTTCAGCAAGATAAGTGTCCCGTTCATACTGCCCGGCAAGTCTTAGAAAACTGGTCAAATAAAAGAGACTACTTGTAATTTGTTTTTGTTATTTTTAGAGCATCATTAAAAAGACTTATTACCAAGAAAATCTCTTATGCTTATTCTCTTCTTTCTACGTCCCATTCGTCGTAGAAACTAATTTATTTCCGTAAATAATTACCATAAGCCCATTTACATAAATCACCAACATACATAACTAAATCCTTTATTCCCATAACACATAAAGCCGAATTAGACTCTATCTAGCCTAAGAGAACATAAAACCAAGGAAGTGCGCGGCAAGATAGCATAATAGAATGTGTAAAATATTGCGATAACTTCAGAGGGGAGAGAGAATTAGCGCTACATTATCAGCGCTGGGCCGAGGTTTAAAATAGACTCTGCCGCAATTTAGATAAATAATTTATTTAAAGATAAATTAAATAGTGGCCACTTTATTTTTAATAGAACATATATAACAAAATCGTATATATTTAAATAAAACTGAAACACTGAGTACCATTTGTCGTTAAATATAGTCTTTTGAACTGTTTTTATAACATCTTCATATCGTGCTACCTTTTACCTCACAGCATCGTCAGCAGTGGCGAATTTACATATTGGCCGCCAGTAGGCTATTCAAATTTTGCCGCCCGCACCGACCTTTACAATTCGATACCCTAGATTATGAACTAGAGAACTAGGAAACTTATTGTTTAGATAATTGTAACTTTATGATTTTTGCACTATCGTCCTAATTACACCACCTTTTTTCGATTATTAAGTAGCATGATATTAAACTAGGTGATCTATCTGTTAGTTTCTAGATTATTTTTACAAACCAAAGTCATCTAGCTGATGATAATGAAATTTGATTAATTAAGTTTTAAAAGTTTTACAATACCTTTTGGCTAAATTTTCTTTCTATTCGCATAACTTATCAATTATATTGTCTTATGAATTCTTGTACACATTAATTCGGATCCTATGCACAAAGGGGCTAAGACGTTTAGCTTTTCTTGGTTAAGCTTTTTTTTAGTATATATCTTAGATAGTTCTACACCCGTTTTAAGTGCAAAAAAGCCTTTTCTCACCCAAACAATTTGTTGCTGGGTACATAGAGCCATGCGAACTGCTATATCTAAGTTGAAATAAACATTTGCAAAATCTTCCAGAAGAAAGGTGACACTGGAAATGTATGGGTTGTTGAACTAAGCCAGTCTCTAATCATTAGAAAAAAAATTTCTAAGAAAAGGGCTTTTTCCATAAGAATAAATAATGACAATTTTCTTATTTGGGTCACACATAAAAAATTTCATTTAACCTTTTTGTAGGCCTCCTGCCGTTTTTTTTAATTTGGATACGAGTAATCAAGGACGAGAATATGTTAACCCTGAAAGTACCACTCGCAAATTGTAGAAAAATGTATTTAGGTGGTGAAACATATTACATGTTAAATTGTTTGTGTGGACCTTAAAATATAAATATGATTCTTTCTAACTTTTGTAACTCAAAAAGAAAAAAAAATTGTCGCCCCTAAAATCTGCCGCCCTAGGCTTCAACCTACCTACTCAGCCTGCTGGTAAATCCGGCATCGATAGTCAGCACAGAATGCGGTGGAGTAAAAGGACACCCCAATCGAATATAAGTTGTAAGTCCATGTTCTTTTTGGAAACACTTAATATTTATGCAAGAGGAAAAGAAGACGTTGCGACGCCTGCAAGTTCAAATAGCGTCACCCACAAAAACTTAATTTTTCAGAAGAGCAAAAAACTATATATTTTATTTCTTAACGACAATTGGTCTTTAAATTATTTTACCGCGTCAAACAATTTAACGCTTTACATCTTGACTTGATATGGCTCGATTGGATGCTTACACCAGTTGGCTATTCTATCAAAGGTTTCTTCTATTCTAAATGACCTAATATTGATTTTTTGCTATTTTTAAGGCTAAAACATTTGTTTTTGTGACATCCCTTAGTCAAGTGTTGAATTTTAAACCATATGGTTGAAAAATGGACATAACCAGATTTTAGTAATCAGTTGGTAAATAGGGGAGCATTTAGTTTTCCATCAAACAGATATTTTACACGCTGACAGTAGGTTACGTTTAGTGTTATTTTAGGTAGCATGAACGCGCGTTATATCCACATTTACTTATCTTTTTTAAAACATCCGCAAACCTTCTTTTTTTATTTGTATACTACAATCATGGTGCCATGTCATATGTGTTACATCAAATTTTTCAAAAGCTTTGTTAGGGAATCGGGCCAGTCCTGGTCATTCTTACCCGGCGATGGGGTAAGACCTCTTCTACCGCCAGCTAGTCGGTGTGTACCTTTTGGGTAGTGCCATGGGGATGTTTCCCATCTAAAATATTAAAGTTTATTATTTAAAATTATTTAATTTTAATTTCTTTTAAACTTATGGATATGTTTGTTTGTCATTTAAAGTTTTTAGTAATTAACAATTAATTAAACATTTTTCTGTAATTTCCATGACTCAGAATGTTTTTTTAACCTTTTTAATCTACTTGCAGTGATTTGCTACGTAAAGCCTTGTCAACTCTTCGTTTAAAAAAAAAATTAAATTTAAAGAATACTGTAGATTAAAATAAAATCAACGTTTATTTATTTTACGACTGGACAGGACTCTCTACGATCGCCTTTGCTCTAGTTCTGCCGCCCGGCCGATCGAAGAAACAGATAGGTAACAAAGTCTTAAGAGTCGGCTCGACAGGCGCTGTAAGGAGGCCACCCTATTGCTCAAAACCTATATTCTTAAAAACAAAGGTCAAACTAAATATATTTGACAATTTAAGCCTAAAAAGACGCAAGATGCGAGAACCATTAACCAAGATGTTCTTAAAAAAAGGGGAAAGGGTTGTAAATCTGCCCCTCTAAACCCAAGGTCGCTACGGCTCCGGTCACAAAAGTTATGAACCAAAATATACCGGGATCACATAAAAATGCTATCCAAAGGTGGGCACATTTTTTGTAAATTTGAAAGGAGCCCTAGGGGGCACGCAAAAACTATAAAGGGATAAAGTAAAAAATAAAGGAATTATAGTTCCTTGTTTTACCTAGTTAGTCAGCAGTGGCAGCGAGTCGCCCAGTAAAACATTCACTGCGTAATAGAAAAAAGTTGATTCTAATGGATCAAAATCAGCCCCTGAGATATTGAAGAGTTTAAGTTATAGAAGATGCCCTGCTATGTAACAGCTTCCAACGTTACCATTCTTAAATATTCTTAGAACATGACCAGAATATATTGAGGAAATTGTTGCTACATTTATCATTAAATGACCTTGGTCCCGAAGATATCAATTACCTCACCTAATCATTGCTTAACAAATGTGTAGCAAATAAAGAAGTTTTATTTTAGTCATTACGCAATTTTTTATGTTTAAATTTTAATTTCTTTTTACTTAACGATAAACAAGAATACTTTAAAACCAAGTCCAATATTTACAGTACTATCGATAGCTGTCTACGTTTAAAATTAAAAACTGACAGTAAATACTAAACTTTTATTAAAAGATAACGGTAGATACCTAGTTAATAGACAGACGAGCAATTAGACTAAATACACGTTTGACAAATTAAATGCATTGATTTGTATTACCTACAAGCTAGTTAGAGAATTCGATTGCGTTATTTGGCCAGTCACAATAAAGGCAATTGGCAGAATACCCGTAAAAAAATCAATGTTATTTAAGTGTTAAAAGAATATAAGGATTTATTAATTAATGTCAAAAGCAACCTAAAATTTAAAGCAAATTGAAATATAATCGTTTCACCGGGGCGTTTCGCCAGAAGCACTAGTAAAGTAACACAGCTCCACAAAAAAAGTGGGCTGTGCTGGGTGTCGGGCTAAGATTTTCTGGCTTTTTTTTTCCGCTGAACACGAATCTGAAGTGAAAATTGGGAGTCAAACCTCGAAATATCGAGAACAGGCGTAATTTCAGATAATAACGATTTTTTTTTATTTAAAACTTCAATATATCAAAAACTATAAAAGATACACGAACCTTTATTCTTTTTATATGACACAAACTACGTATTTTTACAAGACCTTTAAATTAAGTTTTATAATTTTTTTGTTTAAATGCAATATTTTTCGAGTTTATATAAAAAACCGAATTTTCAGGATCATCTCAAGGTATTCAGCTGAAAAAAAAAATGAAAATATTTAATTTTTTTAATTTTTAGATTTATTCTAAAAATTTTGAGTGAGTTGGTATTTAAATGAATAAAATAAACGATTTTTAATTAAAAAAAAAAAAAATTACATTAAAAAAAATCCTTTTTTCCTATTTTGGACTGAAATTTTTTGTCAAAATAACACTTTATATTTTTATCTTTTAAACTTTATATAGTCATAGTCCAAACATTTCGTGATAGCAGGTTTCTGCCGTAAAATGTACTGTATCGGTTTTTCGGGTTTTTCTCAATTTTTTGCTGTTTTGCCCCATTTTAACTTCAGATTCTTTTTAGCGAAAAAAAAATACACCAGAAAATCTGAATCCAAGATCCAGCACACACTACTTTTTTTCGTGGACCTATATAATATTTTTTTAAATATAAATACGATACTGATAGTTTTTAACTTGTAATTCTTATTTGTGTTTTCCTATTAATGACCTGGCATAGGTGCATTGCATAAGGTGCCTTTTAGCATTTTTTAGGTTGCAAGCCTAGTTAAGAAAAAAAGTGTATGTATTAAAAATGAATCGACAAAGCATATTCAGTAAACTTATACTTTATTACTATTAAAAAAGAGAAAAAGTCAAAGCTTGCAATATGGCTAATTTTGGCCATTTTTAGCATTTAATTTATAGTCCAGTAAATGAGGAACAAAGCTGCAAATAAATTTGTACAGTTTTCGTTTGTGGCGCAATTTTAGATCTTGGGGATGCTTTCGAGTAAAAAAAGTTTATCAACATTAACATTTGGAAAAGGGCTCAAAATGGCCCCTCAAGGCCCGAAAAATGGGTTTCCCGCTAATATCTGCCAAAATATGCGAATTGGAAAATGATTTTTAAACAAAAAATGAAGATCGCCCTGTAGCCAAAAAAAAAGGGTTCCCATATTTTTTTTCAAAAATCGATAGGTTTCGAGATAGCGGGACCCAAAAGTCCCCTCATTTAACCTGCCGCTCTACCGCTAGAATGCGCTATCTTCATGGGTGGGCAATAATGTACATTTTCCAATTATTCAAAGTTCATCGGAATGGGGAAACCCGTACCTATCATTGTATATGAGTTTAGGTCCATTATGATTTTTCTAGAATATTAAAAAAAGCGGTCAAAGTTTTTCTTATAATATTTTGAGAGTATCTCATTGTAGTTAACAACTTTTTTTATAATTCCTTTACCATCTTCTTCGGTTTTGAAATGAAAAAATTGTAATTGTCATCAGGGCATTTTAAAAGCCAGTTTCCAATTTATCATAGCGTGAGATTCTTATGATTTTTCGAGGCCGTTTATGCGAAAAATATTGGTTGTGCGGAAAAAATCGTAGGAACTATTTTTGTAGATTTCGAGGTGATCTTAATTTTTTGTAAAAAAAATTCTCTAAATCGTATATTTTGGCAGATATTTGCGGGAAAGTAATTTTTGGGACTTTAAGGAGCCATTTCCAGCGTGTTCCCACGTCAGAATCGTATAAACTTTTTCCCGCTCGAAAAATCCGCGAAGACCTAAGAATTGCACCACAATTAAAAACTGTAGAGATTTATTTATAGCTTTGGCCACTTTCAGGTTTTTAGTTACTGGACTATTAGTTTTAACATCTATTTAAGGTTAAATAGTCCATTTTATAAAATACCTGTTTTCTCATAAACTAAGCTGAAACTGAAAAAATACCAAGTGATAACTTATGTCAAGTACGAAATGGAGAGTATAAAGAAGATTTTAAAATTTAAAAATACCAATAGCGTGCCTAGATTCTTAAAATAATATTAAATTAGTGCCTGAGCGCCAAGGAAGTTTAAAGGTGTATGGAAGCCCAATGCTATGACCCATTCGATCAAAAAATGTCCAGCCCAGTATGAAAATAACTGTCAGAGTTGGCCCCGCCGATTTTGCGCAATAACGAAATTCCACGAAATAATTTAATGTATTGCCTACTTACACACTGATAAATCAGTGTGTAGTTAGGCAACACATTATACTTTTATGAGAGCCGTATTAGTTTCGATTGTTTTGCTTTGTGTGATTATATTTTG
Organism: Listronotus oregonensis; assembly: GCA_019359885.1. Lineage (NCBI taxonomy): Eukaryota > Metazoa > Arthropoda > Insecta > Coleoptera > Curculionidae > Listronotus > Listronotus oregonensis. Next base: position 28,796 of record JAHBCN010005656.1, on the reverse strand, counting down.
TGGTTGCACAAGTTTTTTGGATTGATAAAAACCTTCTTATTTTAATGATTAGTGTTTATTAAATTGTGACTATAATTTTGTGTTTATTGTTTGTTACTTATAATATCGTAACAAAATGACCAGAGGTTGTATAGTTTTGTCTTGCAAATCTAAGGGTAACATACCGGCATTTTTTACTTTAGGTAAGTATTTCTTATATTTAAATTAGGTGCTTCTTATGAGACGTAACGTTAGGTAACCAAATAAATAATAATATATCAATTATAAATGATAGAAAATTAAAATTTCATAGGAAATAGCAGTGAGAAAAGTAAGGTAGGCAATCTTAACTATTTTTTAGATGATTTCCACAATGTTTGTGTATTTCTGTGGATTATTAAAAAGAAATAAGGTTTACATTTAGGTACTTTTATTTCATTTAATAATTTAGTACATTCTCTTAAAGGATCAAAATTATTAATTACTGGGCAGACCAGCAAATTTTAATTTATACAGGTCCCTCTAATTGAATAAAAGAAAGTACAATTTTATGTTAAAGTTACTTTTTGCTTTTTCTGTATTTGTTTAAAAAGAAATTATATTTTTGGTTTCTTAAACTTACATTATCAACTTTTTAACCTTAACATACTGTAGACACATAATATTTAACGGTTACTGTTACAATGGATACCTAGGTACCAAAGGTTACTAAACATTATTAACCACTGTTATTCTGTCTCATGAATGTTTGTTATTAGTGAAAAGCATATGCCTAAAAAGCAGTTATAAAAATTTTCACTTTTTAATGTACAACCACAATCTTAGGATAAGATTAAACTCATTTACACTATCTTGCCCTTCTTTTATCACAAAATTGGTGATAATTACATGAAACTATCATACAATGTTTAAAATTTATTTTTAAAAAATCGTGTTTTTATTTATTTACTAAGATTTTTGGTAAAAATACAAAACTCCCAAAAATATCGACCATTTAAATAGAAGGCTGTAAAGTGGCGCCATCTTTTCTTTCCATATCAGATGATAATAAAATCCAATATTACAAAATAATTTTAAATATTCTATGGTAGTATCGTTTAATAATCAACAATTTTGTGCAAAAAATAAAAAAAACAGTGAATGCTTGAATTTGACATTTGATGATGTCAACTTTATAGATAGTAACAAAGAATTATGGAAGTCCGGCTCTGACCTACTATTCATTGCGCAAACTCCGCGGGGCCAATCCCCCGATTCCCGCTGCCCTGCACGCCTGGACAATTTTGTTCTACAGTATTGGGCTTCCATACACCTTTAAACTTCCTTGCTGAGCGCACGCGTCTGATAAAGCCTTTAAATGTTTATTTACACAAAAACATACTCTTCGATACACACTGTAAGCACTTAAAATGCAATATTTTGCATTTTTTATTCAAGTTATAAAATTATTAACAAACAACACAACAAAGTATTAAAATTTTTAAAACTTTTATGGCGTGATCTTGTTAAGTATGTACATAAGTAGGGCTCCACAAAGCGAAAATTTGTTAATACTATTATTTTAACATTTTTTTTAATCTACAATGAAGACAAAGGTTTGAGATAATTTAGGTTTAAGAAATTTCCTTTTTTTTAATTTTCTTTTTTTTTAAGATCTTTTTTTCTAAAATATTAATAGTTTATTAGATATTGGTGAAAAATGAAATACTTTTTTTTATCTTTTATTGTTTACCACTTTAGCATTTTTTTGTTTATGTGCTAATTAATAACCGCTTTTAATACATTTTTCTAGTCTACACAGTATTCCGGATCAAAGGAGATATCGCACGTATTTTTAAGAGCAGTATCTCTATTTTCCACCATTTTCAACTTATTGCTTAGACTATTAATTAATATATGTTAATTGTTTTAGATATAAAGTTATGATATTAAATAAACGTTTATCAAAAGAAAGAAGTAGCAGGATAACCTATAAAGGGGCACAGACGCAATTAGAGTAAATACACGTTTGACAAATTAAATGAACTGATTTGTGTTACCTCCGAGCTAGTTAGGAAATTTGATTACGTTATTTGGCCAATGTCAATTAGAGCAAATTAATCCTAAATATAGGTAACGCAATCAGTTTTATACGAGGTATAATTATAGATTTGTCAATATGAAGCACATTTAAAAACGCCAATTTTAAACCTGTCGAAGATAAAAGTGGTCAAAGCTTATTGGAATTTGCGATGTATAATTTAAAAAATCGTTTTTTTTTAAATATATTTCAGGTAAAAAAAAACCTTTAATTTTTTTATAAATGTAAGCACTAACCGATTCGTTGAGCGCTTTTGTTATTATTTAAATTGGTTTATGCCCAGAGCAAAATTATTATTTAATTTTTGTTTATCAATTGTTACTTCTTTTATCTTATCAATATGATGCTACACTTAAAACGCCAATTTAAAACTACCTAGAACAAAAATGGAAAATTCACTACAACCATGTTTATACCAACTATATAAACACGCGCCATTTGGACAATTTTTGTTAAAATAAACAAGAGTAAAAAAAACAAGCAAAAATCTGTTTTAGCTGGGCCTATGGAGGGTAGAGAGATAAGGAGGACCATCTCTTATGGCAGATTGGCTCAAAAAGTGGCCCCAGAGGAGCATAAACTAAAGAGGTGCAGGTGTAGCGGGAGAGTATGGTGTGAACCAATGAACTTGTAGTCCGGTCAAATTAAACCTTAAAATAGTAGTGAAGCTACAAAGATTCGCATGGAGCTAAACATTGGCAAGAATATACCATTATATGTAAAATCTGTGCAAATTAATGTGCTGAAGTTTTTAAAAAGAGTAACTTAACTTCGCAATAAGTTATGACCAACGAAATTCGATTTTTTCTCTCTGTCTCCTTAAAAACTACCTGTATAAGCTTCGATACGCATGTTTTGCTAAAAATACTCGTAATAAAAATCGAGTGTAATTAGCTTGTCTTCCCCCAACCTCTGCTTCTGCTTATCAACATCTATGTGACCCAAAAGACTGGGGATGGAAGTTGATGGAAAATACGTTGGAACCAGTCCAGACTTTACTCTCACCTGCGCCGGAGAAACTCCTCAACACAATTTTTTGCAACTGTAAAAAAGGATTTAATGCTAAATAAAGTGCAAAAAAGTCGGACTGTTTTGTTCTTTAGCATGTACTAGATGTCACGGCCAGTCGTGCTCCAATGTTGAATCACCAACAGCACATGATTCGAATGATCTCAACGAGGAGGCATGTGATGCACCGCTATTAAGGTAATTTACTTGCATCCAGTAAAAAAAAAAGAAGAAAAAGAAGAAAAAAGGGACGAGAAAGAACAGGGACGGATGAACGAGAAGAAGAGGAAGCAGAAGTATTAAACGATTATGATTCTGACGAATAATTTTGCCCACTTTTTTAAAAGTGACACCGCTTTCGTCATTGTTAATACTACTTTTTTTATTATTTAATATTTTTCAATTAAACAGAATCACAATAGACCGTGGGGTAGGCTACCAGGAAAACAACATTAAAAGAAACGCTCTAAGTACACTACCTCACAGGTGGCGTGAAAACGTGTACATATTATGAAAAATATAACTTTTTCAACTGTTTGAACCGTTATATCTTAGTGGCTCCCAAGAAAAAAAAATATTAAATTATTTTTTATAGATAATTTTAGGTTCCACAATTTTTATTTTAATCAATTGTTTGCTGAAAACGTGAAAAACTCGTAGATACCAATTTGTAGCTCTATGCAGAATTTTTGTACCTTTGCACGCCTAAATTGACCGCCTGGAACACACCAAAGCCATCTTAATTTGTTACAATTTGAGGGCCATTTTTGTAGCACAGGAATGCACTTGGTGGCGTATTGGGATTGTCTATGGCACGACACAACCTTAAAAAATGTATGCCGAATCACTTAACACAACGTCCCACTATTAATTAAATAATAGGATCGACATTCCCTCCTGCATAAGGATAACACATGCTTAATATTGAACCGTCTAAATGCAGTAGATTTTGTCACGAGTAGGATGGTCAATATCTTCAGTTTTTGGAGTCATCGTGTCAATGATGTTTGTTTCAGTTTGCACTGCAGCGCTACACCATCTAAACTTAAATAAATAAATAAAATAATATATTTTTTTTTTTTTTTAATTATATTATCCTCTATAATGGGAAAATTTATCGTGACAAGGTCTATTCCATTCAAAGCCTTCAATATTTGGCACGTGTTGTCCTAACGCAGAAGAGGATGTCGGGCCTATAAGTCTAAAAATTTTTCTATTTGGCCATTTTTACAGAGATTCTAAAATGTATTTAAAAAATTTCGAACAATTTTTACTAAATCAAATTTCTCCTGCACGTTTTATGGGTAAAAGTCCCTTTTGCGTAAAAAATTTCGAAACACTATGGCCGTTTGTGGAAATAAGAAAAATGTTGCCCCTTATTTTTACGCAGACAGTCTTTTGGGGCTTATCAAGAAGATTTTAGGCAAAAAAATGTAAGCCAAAACCCAATCTTGTATTATCATTTTTGCGACGAAAAATTTTTCTTTATAAAAATCAAGGTTCCGAAAAATAAAAACCCAATTCAAAAATCCAAAAAGATGAATCGATAAGCAAATTCAGGACGAGCATTTAAAGAAAACTGAGCTGAAATGGTTGAACTATATAATTATATGATATAATTAGATTATGGACTTTACCGACAAAGTGTATTGTAGTTAATATCTGTGTGGATATGGTAAAGAAATTTAGTTGTATTTTGTTATTACACTAGTACGTTAAACTCGAGACAAAATAAGTAGTTTTATTTGCTTCTGATTAGTAGTGGTTACATATGTTAAATGCAATAGTATTAGCTTAAGGCATGTGTTTAGAAATTGATCTATTAGAAAAAAACAAGCATTTATTAAAATAATTTTATTATTGGTTTTATTATTATTTTTTGTATTTTGGTACAAAGAAATATGTGCAATTGTCGAGAAAGGTTCACCAAGGAGTAAATGTTAAGAACACAGCATGTTGGCCAACGAACTCGGACTAGAATTAACGCAACGCAACGCTAGTTTGTAGGTAGGGTGTTTGGTATAGTGATCTGTTTGTTTTTGTTTTGAAAAAAACCAATTGCTAGATCTCAAAAATCAAAATCAGAAAATGATCCTGAAAATGAATAAAATTATTCAAAAATATTGGTTTTTATGTTAATATAGACAACATCGATTTAAATATAAACGTTAATTGGTATGACAGTTCCAAGATCCGATTGCACGGCAACAAGGTTGATTGGGACAGTTGTGGTTAGTTGTGGTTATATTCGTTTGATAAAAAATCAGGTATTTTACGGCACTTCGATGTTATTTTATCTCTTTCTATAAGGTTGTATTATTCAATAACACGTTTTGTAAACTGACTCGATCAACAGCAATCGAATTGAGCATCTAAAGTGAATGACATATCGGTCTGTCACTTCAGATAATAAACAAAAATAGTTTTCAGTCTTTAAAAATATTTTTTTTCAATAAAGAATTATCGATTTATAAAAATGTTATTTATGGTGCAATGCCAGAAACATTGAAAAAGTTATTATTTCCGGAGTGATGTTATTCAGTGTGTTAAATCAATGATGCCGGTGCAGTGTGTTGACGAGAACTCTCTCGCTTTGCCCCTTTAAATATATTAATGTCAAACAAGGTTTGTTTGCTTTATTTCTATGTAAGAATTCGTTGCGCAGGGCACTGATCAAGGAGAGCGGGAGAGAGGAGGGACAGTCGCCTCCCTTGGCCCCCACCTGACTGCGCCACTGCCTCGGACTTTATACAATTAACTGCTACCTTGCAACTACCCTCCATTAACGTTTGGGTAATGCCATCCATATCAATTAATTACCGCAAGAACTGTACCACTTATTTAAGGGACTTCAAATAAAGACGTCTCGAATGTTAAATTAATGTAAATAAAGTGCCTATCAAATCAGCAAAACGTGAACTATAGGTGTGAAGTAACTGTGTACGATTGAGATGAAGCGTCGCCCACTCGTCTTTTTTATCTCGGGTTAATGCAAATGAACCGGTCTTAATAGTGTTTAGATGATGAAAATACACGCAGTTACTAAATGAACTTAAGAGTATTCTGAGAAGAAAAGAAAAGTAACAGGTTGGCTTATCTTGTTGCAGTATAGTGACCAGTTTGCATTCACAGTACGCTTTCTGAATTAATTTTAAGAATTAAAAAAACATATTATATTAGCTGTATTTATTACCATGACTAAAACTTAAAATTTGTCTTACAAAGGGTTTCCCCGAATTCGTCCTAGTTTGGAGGGCGTCCGAGGAACATCCGGGCGGGTTCTTTTAAAGTGTCCGGGTAAAACCCGGGCACTTTTTGTATTAAGAGAAAGCCGATTAATTGAAATATAAGCAATAAATTCAAACAAATGTTCCCTTAAAATGTATTCGATTCCATTAGTTTTATTCTGAACTGCTTAAAATTGTACAATATTATTTTTATAACTGGCTCACAACGGGAACATAGAAAGCGTCTTTTAGCTAGTCATGCAGTATTGGACAAAGAAGTAAAGTTTACTAAACACACAGGGTTTCTACCAATGAGCTGTTAGGTTAACTGGAGAAAGCATAGATTTGGTATAAGCGTGGCATCATAAACGCACATTCTAAGGTTCTGCCTAGCGATGAATGAAACATGAAACCTCTGTACTCAAACAATAAAAACCATCAAAACCCGGAAAATTGGTTACTACAGATACTATTTTGTCGTAAAGCGGGGCTGCCAAGTATCTTTCTGTTTTATTTACTTGATAGTATAATATGATTAAATTTTACTTAATTTATTCTTAAAATTACATCAAATTAAGTTCTACTATTGTATTTTAAAATGTAAATAATATTTGTTATATTTATTACTACAAAGTATTACACAGAAAAGTAATAATGTCAAAATACTATTTTGTTTTTTACTAATAAAGGCGCGACAACGTGACAACAGTGCATTTTTCGTAAATGCGTACTTCGGCCAACGACTAATAGTCGTTGTACTATGGCTTCGCTCGACAGATGACACATTCAATATGGCGTTTTAGTATAAATGTTTCTTGTTGTTTTTGGGTTATTTTTGTAAGAATTGTCTAAATTTTAGTTTTGTGTAAGTACTTTTAATAAATTGAAATGGTAAGGCAGTGCCAAGTGTGAAAAGTGACGGATATGATTCCTGGATTATCATTTCACAAGTAAGTACAAACTATGCTTGTACCATTCTATCGCCAATAATAAACACAAACCATGTTGGGCGCAGCTCTCGATTGCGTATATGAATGAAAGGCTTTCTCTATCTATGATGTCAGCTCATTGGTTTCTACTCTGAAAAAAATTAAGTGTAATTTTAAAGACCCTTATTGGTCCGAAAGAAATTAAAAAAAAAATGAAAGAACTAAATAATAACCAAAATAAAAACTTACAGGTTTTTAAGTATCTATATGTTATAACTTAGGAAAGTAGATGACAACTTTTAAAACCAATAAAAGAATGTAAATTATGTTTTTATTTTTATTTTAAATATCAGGGGTGTTTGAACAAAAAACAATTGGTTTGTTTCTGCAGTAGTTTGCTAACAGTTTGCAAACTGTCATTACTGCGCAGGCTTGATATCAAACCGTTTTCTGACCGTCTTCAAAATTTGTTCTGTTCGAACGGTCCTTGGATCAAACAACAGCTGACCAACACAATTTATAAAGCACAATATGTAAATGAAATTGATCTACAGTCTTTTCTCCCTAGAATAGGGCAAGGGGTTTGCCTATGTGTCTATCTGTCTACTGTAAATATCAAACTAATAACTAAAACTTCTGTTATATCCATACAAACAATGTTTTGTCATACCAAAGACACAACAGACATCCTAAAAAATAAATAATAAAATAAAAAAGATACGTATTCATTATGATGTTATGAAGAAATATCAAAGCTTTACTCCACAGCAAACAAATATTCTATAGAATATTAAAGAAAACACAGTCAAATTGCGCGTCAAACTGTTAGTTTTCGAATACTTCTCAAACCAATATAATGATTTAAAAACAAAGAACATTAAATCAAATAGTTTGGGTTTGCAATGTGTCTTGCACGAACGGATTTAATCTCCTACGCATGCGCCTAACATTTTCAAACGGTGTCGAACTGCTGCAGAAACAAACCCACCAATTTTACCCAAATGTCTGGGGCTTTTAAAATTTTTGTCCGTTGTCGTCAATTTAGGTGATGGCAGCCCTAGTCTTACATGACTATTGCAGTTTAAAATGATAAATGAAACAAAAAGGTCAAATAAGTTTTACACCTAATAGGCTACTTCCACCATTGAAAATAAGCTTAAAATTGTGGTCATCCTCTCGGATAATAAGAGCATATTTCTCTATAATATAAAGTAAAATATGCATATTTATTGCAAAATATACGTATTAAAATTCAAATATTTTTGAAATTAATTCAGCGACTGGAACGCTCTGTGATTGGTTACAACTTTGGTGACGTCACTTGTAAGTCATAAATGTCACAAGCTTTGTGTTGTGTGTTTCCAGGTGTTATTTTCGACCTTTAACTATCTAAATAACTGTTTTGTGATCAATTTATATAAAAAACATATTTCAAGTAACATAATTATCCGTTTCGTACCTCAAAATGGACATAAATTTTGTGCAAGTCGATAACAGAAACCTATAATACCTGAGATAGACGCATTTATGATTGTGCGTTTCTTAAAAAATAACGCTGACTACTATGCTGCAGATCTTAAAATGAAAGAGTCCTTAAAAATTTTTTTAGTGTATTTAGTTCATGAGTGTAGAAATAGAAGTAAATTCTTCGCGAAGCCCATTTTGTATTTCGTTTAATTAATTATATCAGTTTTCATCTGCAATTCAATAATAATACCATTAAGTATAAAAAGAGAAAGTACTAACTTGCTAGGTATTTAAGTTCTAGAACAAACAAAATCATTCTAATCCAAAAGTTAGGTTATACTTAACGTATTTATAAGTTATCTAAAGGCGATATTTCGTTGTTATTTATGTAAATCGGTTGGTATTTAAAGCAGGATTTTGTATACTTACATTAAAGTGATCTTCACACAAAAAACATTTGAATGCGAAACAAAGCTGTTTGGATCTCTTCGAGCTAATAGTAACCACTTTTTTCACCTTTTAGGATTTGTTGGGACAGATATAAACTGTTTTTGTGGTGTTTTAAGAGAAGTATTGGTACATTGTGGCACTACACACCATTTTAGCCAATAAATTCAGAAATTATTAACAAAATTCACTGTAGTTGCCCTCGTTGTTAACTTGATTACTTGCCTATGACGTCACGCGAAACATAAGTCGACGCCATTACAGAGACAGCGTTTTTAGCGCGAATTTTATAATTTAAACTTTAACATTGAGTTTTATTAAAAATAATATAAAACGATTTTTTAAAATCAGTCAAATAGCCTATTTAGATATGCCTACCTACAGCAAAATAGCTGGGTCAGTGTTTTTCTACTTTGTCATTGTGTATATTGAGTAAATGAAACAGATTCCTTTGTTTTCTATTTCTAATATTATGTTCTTACAAAAACATGTGGCTATGATTTTAAAGAACAGTATATTTTCAACCTAATAACTAAATATACGGTGAACAGGGTGGCGCCTTTTCGATGGATTTCCCCAGTATTGGAAAAACTTCAAGAGATAGAGAAACTCTGATGATAAGTTCGATTATCGAAACAACTGTAACGTAAAAACAGATCGTGGCTACCTTGATTCGTCTTGGAGGTACAGAGTGTTTTCTAAATTTTGACGATTTCAGTACACCTTAGTATTTCGGTCGTAAGTAAAGATTAAAAAAAAGCAAGTTTGTGCTAAATTTTAAGTAAAATCCAGTGGCGTGCACAATTTTTTTATCGCTTACAGTCTTAAAAGATATAATGCAAAGTTGTTCCTTTTAAATGAGACACCTATATAAACTTTACTATTCGTTTCGTATTAAAATTACCGTAATATTAATACTACACACTGTATATATATATATATATATATATATATATATATATATATATATATATATATATATATATATATATATATATATAAAAAATTTTAATATATATATATATATATATATATATATATATATATATATATATATATATATATATATATATATATATATATATATATATATATATATATATATATATATATATATATCAAAACCAGAGTAGTGGAGATGCAGTCTTTTTTGAATTATTGAAAAGGATTGGTGGCCTGGATTTAGTAATGAAACCCTTTTCTGTTTTGTCAAGCTTTCGAGAGTTTATTATTTTCTCCTTCCTCAGGACTAACTAAAAGTAAAGTTTTTTACAATTAGAAAAACTAACCTAAAAACTTTAAAAAGATTGAACTCACCAAAGTGGGTTGCTATGTGAAAACAAGCAATATCCATGCGGATAATCATATTTTTGTTACAAACTACATCTTTAAGGAAAAATTCACTTAAAACTTAAAAAAAAACCGATATGGGAACACGCGGAAAAGCGCGGTTAAAAGTTCTGACAGAAGTGGCAGAATGTTTAAACTGTCTGAATGGATCACCGACATTCGTAACTAGAAAACTTCGATTCAGAGAAGGATGCGAGATTAATAACGTGTGAAAGAAAGAGACATATCTTGTTTATTGCTACAGCGCAGGATCCATATAGTAATTTAGGAACAACTGTTCATCGAATCTTGTACAGTACCTGACTTAGTAAATTAGTTTATATTATTTTAATTTTTATTTTTAAGTAATTAGTATTAAATGTATGCAAAGACATGTGGAAAACGGTGAAACACCTAGCATCTCCTGTCATTTTCTTTTATTAGTGGTTAGACTTTTTTGGTCTAAGACTTTTAATTTTAGAAGAAAATAGGTATGAAAATGACTTCAGAAAGGAAAAGAAGAGGAAACACCGTCTCCCAAATGTCAAGGAAAACAAATTATTGAGATTCTTAGAAAGAATTAGTCGTCAGGAGCTGGACAGTCAATTAAGCTACGATATTTTTCTTGTTCTAACCGTAATAGATAACTGTAACCTGTTTAATTTATATATATATATATATATATATATATATATATATATATATATATATATATATATATATATATATATATATATATATATATATATATATATATATATTTTAAATTAGGTATTTGTGAGAAAAAACGAAATTTATAAAAAAAGAGACATTAAGAACCTAAACATAGTATTTAAATTTGGTACTCCTTATGTAAAATTTTATTATTTATTATTATTTTTAAAATATTTAATATTATTATTATTGTATTATCTCTTGTAGTTTTTTCAAAACTAAAACTACCTATCTAAAAGGCTCTACCCTTTACATCTGTTTATCTTAAGAAGAAAAATGAGACATCTGAACAGTTTTACAATCCCGAATACAATAGTCTATTTTAAAGATCGTAAACAAAGTTCAAATTAAATCTGGTTGTCTCGTCATTTACCAAGTTTGTTGTCGGTTTTTTATTCCGTTTGGGAATTTCTATTAACATTAACAGTCACAGTAGAGCGCTTTGGTCATCGTCATCGATAATGGTGTAATAAATATAAAGGAAATGGGTTTGCCTCCAAAAGTTAAAAAAATACAACAACAAATAATATACAGTCCGGGTACTGCTTGAATAAAGAACAGAACAAATTAGGGGCTCTCTAAAAGGATTATAAAGGAATGCATAAGCATAAGAGTGGCACTCCATATCGCTCTATTGGAAGCTGCTAGAGAAAATTTTATTGGCTAATTCCTTAGAGCAAAAATTGTGAAAATAGAGATCGAACGCTGTTAGAACAACACCGATACGTCACGGTCTCATATGGCAAACTGATATAAGACTGTGACGTATCTGTGTTGTTCTAACAGCGTTCGATCTCTACCCATAAAAGAGCTATAGATCTTCGACAGCTCGTCGGTGGGCAAGGACGGAAAGCTTCCATGTAAGAGCATGAGGACTCCATTCCATGACATGGGAAACAATACTTCAAATGATGTCTGATTTGTGATCCATACAGAGTAAACAAATTAAAAGGAAAGTCACTTTTTAACTCAAAAAAGGAGTATGAGCTTTTTGGAAGCTACTGTGGCTTTGTACAATGTGTTGCAAATAAACGTAATTCTCGAAAGTAATGCTATCAAGGTTAGTTTTGGTTAAATGGTTAAATAAGTTTGTCCCAAGACAAAAAAAGTTATGTTTTATTAAAAAAGAAAACCCCTTAGCAAACACAGAACTGGTTGGCTTTATTAATAGTATACCAGGTGGCCGGTATAAAATAACCAAATTTGGATGGATTTGAATAAGTCTAAATTTGTCCCACAGAAAGTGGTAGCTTTAGCTTAGGATGAGTATTGTGGTGGTCTTTTTTGTGACAGTAAACATAACGTAGAGAATGACCTGGGAAAAGTACGCCAGCATTAATTTGGTAAACGCTAGACAAGTGACCATTAACATTAACTGAAATACATCTATTGGAAATAAAACAGGAGAGCAGGGAACACGGATGAGTATTCGAAGAAAGTTTGGTAAGCCTACAAAAAATGTCTTTAAAATCTTGTCCTGAAAATCGATATAGCAACAAAGTAAAAAAACCAATAGAAATATTTTTAAAACAAATTGTATAAAAAGTTAAAGTCTTTCTTACTTAGATGGCATTAAATCTTTTTGTTCCTTTGCCAAAATATCAGTACTAATTCATTTCACCCCGAAACTTTAAAAACAAAATTACAAAACCTCACTCTTTCTTAAATAATTTGTGGCTACTTCTACCCCTTATTGCTTCTGTTCATTTGCCTTTTTTCTATAGTTGCTTCTGTTTCTCACAAAATGTCCGAAAATCTATTAAGCACATCCTTTCTGCTTTTAATACCAAGAACTTTTCAGGGTTGTATAGCATACCAGCAGTCTTAAAAAATGTCAGCATGAACTGGCATCAATTTATTTTGCCTGTTTTGGATTTCTTCCGCATTCTTCTGGAAAAAGCCCCAAAGCTGAAAAACACACTCTATGGAACCTGTCCCCCTTTTTTAAGTATTTCTGCTCTAAAGAACTAATCAATATTATTATTTTTTGGCAGCTCCCAATAGAATAATATAAATGCTACTATCATGCATCCCTTCACAGTCATCTGAAAAACTCAGAACTTTCCATTTTGACTGCTCCTAAATTCCTAAGGTATGTGGATTATGGAATTGTAGAATTCTTTCTTTTTTCTCCAATCCTCGAAATATCTAGGTCTTATATGTTAGTAGAACCTTTTTTTACTTTTCTAAAGACACTCACGGTATATAATCCTTTGTGGACTGCCCCAACAAAAAAAAAAGGAAAAGAAAAAAACTTTTCGACATACAAATGGGCTTGTTTAGCTTAACCAACCGATAAAAATTTGAAGGTTCCTGGAGGTTAAAGAAGGTTACGTGACTTATTTTAAGAACGCACGCGTCCTCGAGCAAAATGGAGTCTGACAAGTAACCCTAAAAGAGTATAACTATCCCCCCAAATACCCCTCCTTAACTGCTTCCCCTCTCCGTGACATTTTGGATGACCTTGAAGAAGATTTGAGGTTGGGATTTTGAATTTTAAGAACTATAAAACAAAATCTCATAAAAGCAAAGTTGTAGCTTTTAACATTTTAAGCAAATAAGAGAACTCTTATGTTTTTTGCTAAATTTGATAGTTTTCGAGATGGAGACAAAAAAAAGTTTTTGTCACTATCTCGTACATTTTCTGATACACTAAATTTATTTTAAAATACCTTTTATTCTATTATTAGCCGGTTAAAGTCGATTAAAATCGAGATTGACACAAAAATAAACTTTTAGTTTTGAATCCTACTATTGAGTTTTGAATACCCAGTATATTATTATATATATGGAATCTCTAAATTATTTTGTATGTGATGATATTTTTTGTTTATTTTTAATTTAATATTCTCAGATGAGTTTCATTAATAACCAAACTATGATGACCCTAATCAAAAATCACATGTTTTCAATAAAAATAAAATATTAAAACGGCCAATAATTACACATAATTACAAAATCTAATTGGTAGAATAATTTTTTACCAAGAAAAGTGCTTTCAGGAAGTACATAACTCGTGCCGGCTGCATGGGTTAGTCATAATAAGCAGGCCTTATTTTCACCTTTTCTGATCTTTACGACCCAAAGATTTATTACGCCTAGCGAGCTCTCTTGGAAGGAGCTTCATTATATTCCTAATTACAACTAGCAAATTGTTCTGGTTCGTGTTAAATAATTTATTGTGCATTGCCTTAACCTAACAACAAGTTTTTGGATTTCTCCGCCTCCGGTGATTGCTTTCGAACTAGGTGTATGCTAACTATCTAACAATTGTAATACAATGTACGACCTAAGAAAAATTATTGTTTTTTTAACGAAAGTATTTATCATTGATTTATTTGATTAACCAAAAAATTGTTATAAATGAAATTAACTCCTTATAAAACGTCTTGATAAAAAGAGGGTGGGCTAGTATATAGTGATATATTAGTATTTAAAAAAACATCGGTGCCATTAGGGCCGTTTACACACAGAGTTTTTTCGACAGTTTTAGAGCGGACGCTCCAGTCGTGCGCTCCAATCCTGTGTGTGTAAATGCTAGCCGCCAAGATGCCAGGAGTGTGGAGTTGGAGCGACGTGACAGGAGAGCACGTTGGGATTTGCACCCTCATGTACACACACACTCCAATCTAACGTCCCAGACCTTTTAGTGCGCTTTAGACACAAATTTGTGAAATTATTAAGTATTGTATTCAAATAGTTTTGCTACAAATGTTAATTATACCTTTTTCTTTAAAATTACGCATTTGTAAAGAAGTAGTTGTTTATTTTTGTAAAAACTTAGTTGTAAATAATTATTGCAGTATAAATAGCCCAACAAGTTTCTGGACAAATACAACACAAGGCAGATGCAAGATAAAAAAATAATCTTGAAGTAATCGTCCAGTTGCTAAATAATGGAGAGTAACGGTCAAACGTTCTTTTGCACTTAAGCTAGTTCTCATAATTGATTTTTTTTGCGATAGAAGGGCAAACTAAATTTATAATAATCTGAGACGTTTTGTCGTTCATTCTTGAGTAGTTTCTATAATCTTCTGGGTTATTTTCTCTGAGTTTCCTCAGAAGAGACATATGGCCAAAGCGCTCTCAGTTCAATCTCTACTGCTTAACCCACATTTTTCGCGGGGTTCTCTTGCCATTTTCACATATTACATACAGCGCTACACAACCAATAGCCCTTTTTTTCTTGTAAAGGGGGTCCATTTACTTTAAAGTTATTTATATAATTTGACTGACTGGTTACCTACAGATGGAGCGGCGCTCCAGACTAACACTCCCGGCCTGCGGTCCAGGAATGTTGCTCTTTTTGGCTACCACACTCCGACCTTACGCTCTTGGCGCGCCACTCCGAAGTGACGCTTTGAAGCGGCGCGCCAGGAGCGTCGATTTGGAGCGTACGTCTAAACGGGCCTATTGATTTATATTTAGAGAAAATAATATGTTGTATGTTTGTTCTAGTCAAATTTTGCAACTGAACTTTAAAGTAGTCTACCGATTAAGCTGAAATTTTACATACACGGTTGGTTTGGATGACAATGCATGTTTAGCTAAGTGACGTCATTCTACATCCAATATGGCGGAACAATAAAACAAACAATAAAATAACGTAACTCTAAATCCAATATGGTGAACCACCCAAGATAGCGGACTAGTTATTTCTTATGCACTCCCATGATATGCGTATCAAAAAAAGGGTTTGCTGAGAAAAAAAACGAAAAATAAAATAATGTCACTTTAAATCCAATAGGGCGGACCAACCAAGATGGCGAACTAGTTATTTTTCATGCATCCCCCTGATATAAGTATCAATTGAAAGGTGAATGAGAAACGTAATTTTTTACGCTTTAGCATAATAAGTAGTTGCCAACAAACTCTGTTATCGGCTAAATATGAACTGCAACCCAATAGATGCAAATTCAGGTTTGGATGCTATGTATATTGACGATGGCTAAATAAGACACTACGAATTAAGTAAATATACAAAAGCTTTATTTAGAATAAATTACATGCATTATTATTTCACAACTTTCTTGCGATACGCTAATAGACGCATCAACAACCAATTGAAAAAAAATTTCTTGACAAATTTTTGTTAAATTCAGAAGAAAGATTCGAAATTACTCTTTTACTTGGCACTGGTAGCCGTAATAAAATTGTCAAGAGGTTAGAAAGATTTAAACCTAATTTATTATCTGTTCAAAACCTTATCAATACTTTATTTAACTAACAAAAATGTAAGAAAAAAGTTTCAAAATTTGTTTAAAAATTGGAAGAAAAAATTCACTTAAATTTATCAAGAAATTTATTTAAATTTCATTAGACACCCGTACACGCCTTTCGGAGTTTATGCAGCGTTAATCTATAAACTTTACGACACAATTAGAGATTAATTTTTATTACTAAAAAAAATAAAAAGTTTAAAGTCAAATTTAGAAATTATTTACAGTTTTTAGGACACCTGGTATCACTTGCCACTTCTGTGACACTGGGTATGGATTATTGATTGCCTATCTTATCAATTAAATTGTCTTTTACCTTTTACAGCAGCTACTCCCTTACAAAACCATTCACTATTCGCCTTTTCTTGCAACACTTCAACTTAAAGGCCTGTCCTGTACTGTTCTCTTCAATCTCCTTAATTAGACCTTATCTTTAAACTTATAGGTCAATCTAACATTGACACCGAGAAACATTTAATTTAGCTCTAGTAGCTGAGTTCACACATCGTCGTTGTGGTTGGGCCCAGAATCTTTTGGAATATGCGCTAGAGTTGCTGGTTATCGGCAACTCTTGTTGCCACCGTATGGAACGGGATCCGAAGCTAAGATGAACACAAGGCTTTAACTCAAGGTGTTAGCATACCGTGCTGATGAGTGAATGACATCCTGTGCCTTAAACAGGTGTCCCCAACGGTGCCTCTGAGATACAGGGCGACCTCTCAGAGTATCTAGCCTTACTGCGTTAATGCGGGGCTCTGCCGTGGCGGACTATTACTTCCCTAGCCCCAAACAGAAAGCGGACAACCGCTTTCATAGGAAAAAAGTGACAAAGGTGCACTGACCGAAACAGATAAATCCGTTTCGAGAGGTGCCACTCAAGGTCACAAGCAGACAAAGGTGCGCCGACCGAAACGGGTGAATCCGTTTCGTAAGGTGCCCCTGAAGTCACCGGCGCCTGTTTCACTGGAAAGGGCTAATCCATTCCAAACAAACAGGTGCTTGGGAAGGGTTTCCTGAATCCAAACAGTAGGCGTACAGAACCGCCTTTATAGGAAAAAGGGTTTCCTGGCTTTAAACAGCGAATAGGGCCGTTTTCATAAGATAAGGCCGGAGATGCGGCCTCAGAAGGAACATCTGGTTCCTGTACAAGGACCTGGTAGCTACCGACGTCACTAGACCGGGAGAGGAGGGCATGATGGATCTAATCGTCTGCTCGTCATACTCTCCAGGAGACAGGGACACCAGAACACATCAGAACACATTGTGTTCGTGTCCGGTAGCGACACAAGTAAGATAAAATGTAAGAACTCTCTCCCAATCTGCTATGGGATTCATTAGAAGTCCGATTCTATTGGCAGAAATATAAAAAGGTGTGAGCCGCAATAGACCGAGCGGTCGCAGTGGAGGGCGTAAAAAGTCCACTCACTTTAAACCTACCTACCTACCTAGTAGCTGAGAAAGATACACATTTTTGTACAAACAAAAGTAAACAATATTAATTGTTTACGAAAATAGATGTGCTTGTCAAATTTCTTGAACTAACACGAAGAAAGTAGTATAAATCACTACCATGGAGAACTGACATTTCATTATTCATAACATTTCAATTATTTGATTAGAAGAACATTTTTGGCGGATTACGAACTGACCCAGAGCACACGACGCACGGACCGTGTCATCCGACCCCTTCTTTTTTTTATTTTATGCGCTTGTTTTCTGGCGGGCGATATATCGAGACTTTATTGGATATGCTATGTCAACACGAGTTTACGAAATCATGCCGACGCCACGGTACTTTGTTTGCTTAATTATTTTTAGATCGGTAAAGAAATTTTAAAAATAATTCAAATTTATTAGGCCGCTGTTGTCATGACTAAAGGGAAATTTACTCTTTAAATTTAGATTTTTATTACAGTAAAACTTGTGTTAACGGACACCCTTTTATATCGGCCACCTGTGTTATCGGTTACTTTCAAGCTAACAAAAATTTAGGAAATTCCATATTTAAATACCCTTAGATAATGGACACCTTTAAAAAAGTCACGACCAAACAAATCTCAATTTTTATAACCTATTTCAGGTAAATCAACCTTTTTATATTGGCCGGAATTTGTTTGGGCAAATTTGTATTTTATTATTTTATGATTGTATTCTTCAAATTTCAAAGGTGAAAATACCCAACAATAATATTTATGGCCAGGTTCAAATAGCATTAGTGGCTATAGAGGGATTATCTTCACATTATATTTTTAGTTGTGTTTTAAATCGATAAGGAAGTTATCGTGTTCGAAATCAAAAAGTGTTTAATTATGTCCCTAAAACGAAAAGGTTTGTCACTAAAGGAAAAAATTGATGTTATCGCGGAAAGTAAAAAAATACGCTTTGGTTTCGCGAAAACTGGCTGAAAAGTCTGCGGTTGAAAAATCCCCAATAAATGTTATCATCAGGCATATAGCTGAACTAAAACGAACGTTTGAAGAAGGTGTTAATTTGAAAGAAAAGGGTAAATTTTCAAAGGTCGTGAGGATTGAAAGTAGATTAACGGCCGAGTGATGATCGCGTTGTTAAATTTAGCAATGGACTTAGCAGTTTAGAATGTTTAAAAAACGTCATTGTCAGTGTTATTCAATGATTGTAGTAGGCAACCTGTCAAAATCTGACATTTTGTTAAACATTCTAAACCGTTGTCAACTTAGCAAATTGTTAAAAGTTAACAACAGTTTAGAATGTTTAACAAAATATCAGATTTTAACAGGTTGCCTACTAAAATCGTTGAATAACAATGACGTTTTGTTAAACATTCTAAACTGCTAAGTCCATTGCTAAATTTAACAACGCGATCATCACTCGGCCGTAAAGTCTTTTACAATTGATTCTGCAAAGCAAGGGGTAAAAATGTTTTAATATCTGGACCGTTAATTAAACAAAAAGCACTTGAGGCAGCAAGCAATTTATAAGTGGAAAATTTTGTAGCCTTGAATGGTTGAACAACTGTTACCTGCCAATACTGGTCATCCTTCTATAAAGGCCTATTCTTAATTTTATGGTGGCCGTTATAAACAAGTTTACTGTATTTTATAAAAATTTCGAAGAATTTTTGCGCACTTATGGCTATAGAAATAAAAGCTTCCAGGTTGAGATGTGTTTCTGCAACAAAAGAGTCTGCTGAGAAGAATACGAATAATAAAATGACGTTATTCTCAATCCAATATGCCGGACTGCCCCAGTTGACGGACTAGTTATTTTCCAATGACTCCAATAATATGGGTATCAAATGAAAGTCTTTGCTAAGAAGGATACAAAAAATAAAATGCACACTCATTAATTTAAACTATTTAGTATCTCAATAGTATTTTGTCTGTAACTACTTTGACTTGACTTGTGTTTCTGTCTGTGTCTGTACCTTAAATTGTTAAAACGTACTGTCGATCATACATAATTAGAAATTCTAAAACATGGTGATAATTATGATGCCAATTAATTAATATTTCAACAATATAGTGATGGATTTATTATAGAATAGTCTGTTAATTTTGTTAGAAATACCTATATACCCATAATGCTAATTGAAAGCAAACAATTTTTGAATATATTTTCTTTTACTAGCGTATTTATTTTTGAGTTACCCATTTTAAATACATCAAATTTTTCAATTTTCATCCAATCAGCTAAACACGATTTTTTTATTGGACGCTCATCCCAATTAGTGCTTCCAGTTCCTAACGATCGAATATAAACTGTAGTGTAAATAAAATTAAAACTTTTTTCATTTTGCCGATCACACCCCCACGAAAATTAATTGCGTATGCATCGTTTGTCAAATAGACGTTTTTTTGTCCAATTTGCATCCCATATGTGAATTTTTTTAATTTAAACTAGTTGTATTTGCGTCCGAGTACAAATTGGCAACCGATAGCAATTTTCGATGAAACTCAACGGCCGGTTTATCAATTATAACGACCAATAGATCTATTTTATTTTATTTATCTAGTTCATAATATTAAAACATGTTTTATTTTTAAAGGTACTTATTTATTTTAGTACTCAACATGTGTAAATTATTATTAAAGCAATGTTGAACCCTTTAATCGCATTTAATGCGCGTAATAATCTTTATTTGAAAAGATTCTAAGCCTTAAGCTTTCTTTAATAATAATTTGATCAAGGAACAGAAAAAATTGCATATCATTAATGTGTAAAGTAAATGTAAAATAAATATTAACAGACCCTATATTAAAACAGTGAGACATCGTGATGAAAGCGAAAGAATAAAAAAAATTTCTACAAACGTCAGTAAAAGTTTGATTTTTAATGCATGCAGTCAGTGTCTTAAATGTCATTTTATAACACTGATGGTGTTAAAAGTAATTACTTTTAGAACTAAAAGCTAAAAGTGATTTACTTTCAACACAGATAAGAAATTACAGAAACATAATACTAAGATCAAAATAAATTATTTTTTAAATTAATAGTACAGTTACTAAAAATACAATTACAATAAGAAACTTCATGGCCAATCTCATTCGTGGTTGTTACATAATTTACTTTGCTAAGATATATACCCGGGCAGAAAGCAATGTCATCCACCAAAGTTTTAGACAAAATTTGATCAGAAATTTTCTTTTTCTCTTGTAGCGTGTCTTCTATATAACCCTCTGCTACTGAACTGGACTTCCATCCACAGTGTCTCTTATTTAGCCATTTGGGCAGGCATTTTACCAAATGTGTTGATTCCAACTGGAGTTATGGCACATTTATTCTCTAAGCATCTTATAAAAACTCTTGAATGATTAATATTTACTGGACGATGAGCAATGTATTTTTTATAATAGTTCATATACAAAGTACTACTAATTACAAAGGTTCGTTGCACATTTGTTTTTGTGTATGGTATAAATGCACAATTAGTGAAGTTCCCAAATCTTCATTGTTATTTAATGCCAAATTACATAGTTCTTCTCGACGAAAGGCTCCAAATACAGCAAAAATTGCGGCTACTTTTTGCATAAAGATATATTTCATTCGGGGCTTCTGCAAGAAATGTGCCGATTTGTTCTCTTGTCGATATTTTAGACTTTTTTGGTCGATATCCTTCACCCTTTTGCTTTAAAAAGGCAACTAGCTTGTAATATCTGCTAATGTCCTGATTATTTATGTTCATCATCGCCTTTAACCTTGAGTTATTTGACCCGAGCGTAGACGATTTCCATACTATGGACCTTTCTATCAAAGAACGCAAGGGTCACTTTTTTGACTGGCACTCTTGCCACTAACATTTTTCTGATCACACCATTTTAAGAAACGATCGTATGAAAATTCGTATTGTTGCTTTGACTATTAAAACTTTTATTGGCGTTCTTTTAAAGCCCTATTCAATTTTTGACAACTTATTTCTCTTAAAACACATCTTTTTATTAGATCAGCGGAGCTAAGCAGCTTTGAAAAAAAATAGTGGTTGACCGGTGAGGAGATCGCAGGCAAACATCGCTTGCGACCATTGGTGATGCGAATTTTACTGTAAAATGTATATTTCATTTAAATGACAATATACAGACGTTAATAAGAAGTGGAAGTTATTTGTATAACTGTGGTGGTACAGTCGTGTTGTCTAAGTGTAGCGAGAAATGTAAAACTTAATGTAGCGTGGGTATCTGGAGGAAAGTAAGAAGAATGTTTATTTCTCCAATGGTGGCAAATGTGTATATGAAATGGTTTGAGGATCACGCAATTAAAACTACACTAATCAAACCAAAAGTTTGGCTACGATGTGTTGACGATACTTTTATTGTATGAAGAGGTAATGACGAAAAACTTGAAGGTTTCTTAAAACATCTAAATTGCCTCCTACCCCGTATCAAATTCACAATGAAAAAGGAGCAAAATTTGGCTTTAAATTTTCTCGACGTTTTATTTAAACGAAATAATGAACATATACACACCTTGGTACACAGAAAACCTACCACACTGGACAATATTTACACCAGAATTCCGATCACTCTAACGAAACCAAGCAAGGGGTCATACGTACTCTATATAACCGCTCAGTGACCTTATTTCACAGTAAGAAATCCCTGCAAGACTAAATAAGTAATAAAACTAGGGATTCTAAGCAGAACGGCTACAGTGAGAGATTGGTTAAGGAATCAATCGACCAATATCAAAACAAGATAAAAAACTTTAATTTAAACAAGACTTCCCAGGACCAAATATTTACGACTATTTCGTATAGTGTATTAAAGGAACTTCGAAAAATATCCGCAGAATAGCAAGTAAGTATAATTTAAAACAGCATTTAAATCCCAAACCACTCTATAAATTCTTACTAAGAAGAGACCGGACAACAAGGTTTTAAAAAATTACTGTGTCTACCAAATTATCTGTGAATGTATTGACGTATGCATCGGGAAAACAAAAAGACCACTTGAAATAGAGTTAAAGAACACAAAAAACATACGGAACGAGGTGAAACGTCGAAATCAGGAATTGCCCAATACGCATGGTCAAAACAAAACCGCATACAATGGTCGGAAGCAAAAAATATTCATAAAGAAACCCACTGAAAGAAAAGGTAAAGAAGTTGTAATAATTGCAAACAGCCAGAATGTATTTAGTAAACCTAGTGTCGACATTCCGAATAACTGGCAGTCATAGTCAAACCGTGAAAAATCGGCCAAGAATAGTTTTTAGTTATCACTTGAAAATGGTTGGAGATACATCACTAACCGAAACGTTGTGTATCAATTAACAAATAAAGTCAATGAGAATCCAAGATTTTAGTGTAATTGAAAACATAACATTTTCCAAGACTTTAAAAAAAAATGTTTATTTTTATTACAAATAAAACTTTAGCAGATTAAAGCGAAATAAGACTGTTGCAAAATGCATGTTCCACAATATTTTTTTTAGATGTATGACTGTAGAGGGATACATAAAAGTAACACTTCAAGTTTTTTTATTAAAAGCAACTAATCTTAAACTGTATATTTGCTAATTCTACGGTATACGTTTATTTGAATGCAGAAAGAGCCATCAAATAGATCTTGGAAAAATAATTAAAAATTATCCTTATTTGAAAAAGAAAAGTTAAAAGGTTGTAAGGGAAGAAATAATGCCAAACACCTTCAGTAATTCGACGCCGTATTGTTAACAAGATTAAATCATTCTTTGTGTGCATATTTTTTTGCTTGGTCGAATGTTTTCAGTCATTTAGTATAAAATTTTCAAAATCTTTGATATCTTGGGCCCAATAATATTATTCATATAAGGAATATCTGCATCACCTTACTTCTCACCTTTAAATCGGTCTTATGAAGATGGATTAAAACAAAAATATTCATAAATGTTTATGGTACCACTCCATAACATTTAAAAAAGCATTTATCATATTTTAATCTGAAGTACATTAAAAATCAAGAAACTGCCCTTGTTAAGATAGAGGCTTACCAAGGCCAGTTTGACAAAAGGAGTTCTAAAAGTTCTTGAAAATTACGGACCAATTATAGTATGAATAAAATTAAATAAAATAAATAGGTAATTCTGTATTTATTACTAGTAACCCGTAGAATTCTGCAAAACATTTAGAAAAATTATTTTAATTAAAACAAATAAATACGACGCAAAACCAACATAACAATAACTAATTTATTGGTTTGTTTTAAAAACATCCCATTTTTCTCGATACGTCACAATAAAAATAATTTCATATTTATTTTTAGTAACAGCAGAACCCATTAAATTATTATGGGAAATGCAGATTTAAATTAGAAAATAAAAAAGTATCCAAAAGGCCAAAATATGACCAGTCAGTATTCTGCCCATATCTACCATTATTTACAACTTTTAATACATATTAGTTAAAGTGAAATAAATTAAATATTAACATAATTAACGAACTAATTATTCCAATAGTTTTGATGTTTAATGGAGCCGCTAGATTTTGACTAAATATTGACTTTTTGTGTTTTGCTATTTTAAGTAGGTATGTACTGAAACCTTTCATCTTTTAATTTCTTTTATAAATTAAATTAATTAGGTTGTTACTAAAATTTTTATTAAAACGTACCAAAAAATAAGACCCTGTTAAAAACGAACCAATAAATAAGGTGTCCCATTGAAAAAAGGTTAATTTTTTGTCTATCGCCTTTGTTTTAATTTGAATTATTGTCTTAAGGATTGTTTTAGATTCTAGAAAAATAAAGAAAAGTGCTATTTTACATTTTTATTTTGCATAAATTAGTCTGCTAGTTCTCTAGTACACAAACATTATATGTTGTAACTAAAATTAAAAAGTGTTTTAGTACCCTAGATATAACATCACAAACAAAAACACCTTGCTGACCTTTTACCACCCTCGGACCCTATTTTTCTTATCTTTCCCGTTTTTTCACCGCGATAGGGTAGTCGAGGGGGTGAAATGCAAATGAACTTCCAATTCACCGACACGCGAGCGTAGAAAATGGGAATGCGTACGTAAAGGGGAAGGGGAGGAAGGGTTTTATTAATTAAGCGGGGGCTAATCGAGACCACTGGAACGAGTCGACGGGCATATATGAAGAAAGATAGGGGTAGCTTTAGGCCTACTATGTGACCAAATTAGCGATTTACTTAAAGTGGACAAAATTACGCAAATAAAGCAAATGAATTAATACAGCGCCAATGTTGAGTAATGTACAAAAACTTTGGCGCAACAATGAGGTTTTTTACCAAAAGAAGATAAAGTGTTGGGAATACTGAATATTTTAAATTTAAATTTTAAAATTGGAATTTCGTGACCACTAAAATATACAGAGTCGGTTAAGTTGCGAAAACCTTTCGCAGCAAACTCGCCAATGCCTAATAATCGATTTTATGTTAGAAAGAATAGGGATAGGGTCCACGCAGCGGAGTATCCTTGGGAAGGACTAGACCCTTTACTTTTTAGGATGAATTAAATAATTTTGGAAAAAATATATATTTTCCCTAAATCCTTTCAACAATACCTTTAATCAACTAAATCCCACATATTTTCTCCAACCGAAATTCAAATTAGCTCCAAAACCTCAATATACGAACTTACTTTATCTTGTCATCTCCATGAAGGCATATGCTTACGTTTATAACGATCTGCCTGTGCAAGAGTTTTTAACCTTAAGTCGGGTAGGTCGAGTATCCTTAGGCTTAGACTAACCTTAAGGTCGTTCAACAAATTCATCTGCTATTTATACCAATCCCCATATAACAATTTTCAAATTGAGTTCCCTGACTTTTTTTCCACCAAGCATCGGTAACTCCTTCCCTTGGTCACTCAGATCATGGCTTGGTCACTGAGCATTCTAAGGTAACTGAATGCATGCCGCCACGCACCATCTCGCACTATAACCCAGCCGATTGTGAGAGTTCAAGAAATATCCTTGTCCGATGTAGTATCCCAAGGGTAAGTCCCTTGGGATCCTACCTACTTTTCTTACAATCTTTCCGAAATTTGTAAACAACTTACTTTAACAATTCAAGTGGGCATTGAGACCTATGTTCCTCAATATTTAAAGAGGTACATGTTCCTCATTCCAAAAAGGACTCTAAACATTTAAGCCACAAAACGTGTTTTTTTTAACTCTGCGATAAAGTCACACTTTTGAAAATTCAAGCTGAAAAAAAAAATCTTCAAAATTCTAGTCCTGAAAATCGACAAGCTAGCATCGAATCAGAAAACCAATACAACTAAACTATTTCAGAGGCCAAAGACCATTTTCACAATCGTATAAAAAATAAGGTCCTCTCTTGCTGGAATGGCGGTAAATTCTTCTGGTTCCTTGCCGAAAGCATCCGTCAAAACTTTTGTACTAGTTTTTTATCACCCAAACCTTCAAAAATAAAATTATTTAAACCGCTAAAGGGAACGCCGAAACATTTGCTGAACAATTTGCGGCCTTCTCTTCCGACGGTTGTACCTGTTTCTCATAAAATGTCCAATAATATTTTTGAGGTCAGGCATATCAAACATATCCTTTCTTCCCGTAATACCAAGACATTGTCTGGGCTGGAGGCCATACCAGCAATCGTCTTAAAAAATGCACTTCTGAGCTTATACCAATCTTAACTCTCCTCTTTTAAATTTCTTGTGACACGGGCTTTTTTCTGAAGAGCTAAAAAGCTGCACTTGTGCAACCTATTTCCAAAAAACGGATCTTAAACTGTTCCTTCTAACTACAGACCTGTAATTCTTATCTCAATTGTTGGTGAGGTAATAAAAAAAATCAATAATACCCAAATCTAAAAATATTAAAAAAAAACAAAATTTTTCATGGCAGACATCATGGATTCCTTCTCAAAAGATCTGCAGCAGATTTTTTCTCCTTTGTCTTACACAATTGGAACAAGTTCCTCGAGTTTCTTGACGAACCCCAGATTTTTGCTCTTGACATCCCAGGGTTTTGCCAGGTGGCATGATGTGCTCCTTAGCAAACTTCCTTCCTACCGTCTTCCATCTAAACTTTGTTCTTGGCTGTCTAGTTTCCTTTCGTATTGACGTATATCCGGTTATTGTAGATGGTCACTCTTCCAGCTTTCACCAAGTTAATGCTGGGGTGTACCAGGGCACAGTACTAGCACCAACTCTATTTCCTCTCCATCCTTCATACTTAAATTTCTCATGCCAGTTTGTAAGTCTGATTTGGAAAGCGCAGGATAATGCAGAAATTTTTTTCACAGGGTCTTTTATTAAAAGTGTATTGTAGCGCCTAAAATCTTGTCCAATTTATTGCATTAAATACGCAATCATGTTCGCTATTGCGAAAAAAATCTTATAAATCATCTTATTTTAAGGAATAAGAGACAGGTTGCAAACAATAGAGTCACATTGTACAGTTATATTTTTACGTTTTATTATTCATTTTAAGATATTATTCCCTTTTATAATTTAAACCGACAAAATTAAATTTAAGAATATTCCGGCCTTCAGACAACATATTAGTCCTGGCTAAATTTAATTTTCATTTAACTGGAGCGTCCGAAAATTAACTTGATAACTGAAGTGAACAATACTGCTAATTAATTCTCTAATTTGCTCGTATTTTTATAAAATTAAATTATTATAACATACCAGTGTTTCCCTAGCGAAAAGTCGCCAACATCATGAAGCTGATATTTACCTAGAACAGAATTAATGTAATTAAAATTTTGCTTAATTAAATGGAATGCGACATTTTTAAATTAAATTTTAATATGAATGAATATTCACGGGTGGCAAAAACATGTAACAAAATTAAAAAGTATACCGAGACACTATAAAACATACAGCTGTTAGATAGATATGGGTTTGTGGTTTTAGGGCAAAATAATTTAAAAAGCACTTTTTGTGTGTAGTAATAAAACAAAATAAACTGCTGGACACTCGAAGTGCATAACGTAATTTTTTGGGGTATTTTTAAGGTTCGATATTTTGAAAACGGTAAACGATATTAAAATGCGGTTTTCGATGTTAACTTGCCCAGGGTGTGTAGATTATATCTTTGGCTGATGGATGGTCAGGTGTGACCGGAAAAGGTTTGTACAGGGTGTAAACTAATACACTGCATTTTTTACAAAATTTTATCCAAGGTAATTTTTTACAAAACGCAGTTTCATAAATTCCTATATACACTAGAATAATCCTCAATTAAACACAAAAAAACAATTTCTTGCGTTTTTTGAAATTCCTCTTTTCTTGGGATATACAGGGTATATTCGAAAATATTGACATGAAGGAACAAACAAATTCCTAATTTACTAGTGACAGCCCAAATCAAACTCATTGGGGCAATTTTTTTATTATCTCTAATGCCCCCATCAAGAAAAAATATAATTACAACATACAGGTGTGTGAAAAAGTTTACATTTGGTTTTATTCCTAAAATGTTATGATTTTGCATATTTTTATGCATTGAACATTCAGAGCTAGAGAAATTTTATTAAAACGTAATTTATTTTGATTTCGTTACTTGATCCTTAATTAGACTCTTTTACGAAACGGTTTTTGTATTCCACCCTAACCTCACTTTTTAAAGAAATTGGCGGCGCAAAGCATTAAAATAATGTTTAAGAATATTGTAGAGTGTTTTTAAATCCACTTGACTTTTTAGAACTGAATAATTATTATAAGCAAATTCTAGTATTATAACGCCTATAAAATGGTGACTGGTACTAGTGGTAGGTTTTATTGGAATTTTTTAATTGTACGGGTCATAGTACCTTAAACGTTTCCGATGAATTAGGCAGCAGCTCTTTGAAAACAGTAAGTCACTTACACATAAGAGGACACTTTATCGTCTAGAAATATTTTGCTATACAGTGTTGCTGGTTCTTTAAAAGCAACGGCAACTTTTTTATTTTTTATATTTGTGAATATTGTTATATTTTTAGTTCTACTTAACATTTTAATATA